>JAWNNO010000864.1:0-53224 GCA_035044985.1 Lordiphosa fenestrarum | reverse complement strand
ACTTGTCAATGTGTCTTTTTGCAATTCCAATAAACCATTTGATTATCTATATAGGGGAATGCCCTTCGAAATCAGAGAATGTCGGCTAGAAAATAATAACAAGCATCTTACACACCCTTTTTATCATATAATATGAAAAACGCTGCTGGCTGAGATTGAATTAAGTTAAAGAAGTGTTACAGAAAATTGAAAATATTGTCCATTAGAGGACGACTAATCAATTATCTCAACTTTCGAGAAAATAATGAAGATTGATGACAGGTATGTTACGAGATCGGTGGGAAGACTTACAAGATTACATGTAGTACAATTAATGTCAAGTCACCCTTAGAGGTTATATGGATCCGGCATCGCTAAGGATGTAGAGGGTCGAACAAAATGTCGAAGAAAAATTATTTTTGAGGAAAGCGATTCAAACTCCCAAAAAATATGTCTCTTTGGCAAGGGGAAAGCGATTCACGTATTCAAACTCGTCAGAGAACTGAATCGAACCGCTTTTCTTTGTGGTTTTTGGTTCGGTTTAGCATTTCTGCAAAACGGCCAGTTCGGTTTGCGGTTCGGTTCACCAACAAACTAACATGTACAAAATTTAGAGTCGATTCCATTAAAAACAAAATTGCTTTTTTCCATAGAACTTTTTTTCGACCGATCATTCGTACTGCCGCTATGTGCTATAGTCATCCGATTTTGACCAAACTTTGTAGAATTGTAGAATTGTGTGAGAGCATATTAAAAAAATAAATGCCAAGTTTAAGGACATTTCCACTGAAAACAAACAAGTTTTCTACTAAGACTACTTTCTACTCTACTATTGTAGAACGCCTATACCATATAGATGTCCGACTTCGACCAACCTTAGTGGAATCATGGGAAAGCATAGCAAACTAAGAAATACAAAGTTGGTAGGCGTTCCATTGAAAACAAAAAAAATGTCCACTCCAAAAAGTGAATTTTTCGGGGATGTATTTGCAGTTCTTGCGATGCTCTTCTGCTCTTTACACCAAATACGGCAGTTTTGTTTGTTCACGTATCCATTCAACCAGTATTAAGTTTCGTCGCTGAACACAGTGTTCCGATAAAAAAAAGTGGCCTGAATTTTGATAATAGAATTCAATAATCAGCAAGCGTTGTTTGTTTGTAAGTCGATTCATGGTTAAATAAGAGACCAAACTGAACATGTTTGACAGTAACATGTGAAAGGAAAACAGCTGAGCTGTCAAAAAAAGTGTTGCCAAAAAGAAAGTGTCAGAGAGTCAGTCAGTCAGAAGAGAGCATTTCCGAAAATTGAAGTTATATATCTCAATTATATTGGTAGATTGTACCAATCAGACATACTGAGCAATCAGATCTTTTAACAGTGTTAAGGATGCTTGACCAAATCGTTAAGAAAATGCTTGCTTCAATGGCAACTTTGAGCATAATATCTGATAATAATCTTATCTTTGTTCGTAAGTAGTGTCTAGGCAAGCACTTCGACGGCAGATTGCTGCAGTACTCCTTTGCGCTCCTTTACATTTTACCTCCCTTGTGCATTAATAAAAAGCCGAGAAGCTCGGCTTAGTCAGTTGGTGAAAATTAAACAAAATTCTTGAATCTACATTAAATAAACTTTAACATTCGTCGCCTATTGTCTCGAACATGTCCGTATGTATGTCCGCAAGCATGTGCGAGTGTGAAATGAGTTCCATTCGCATGCTTATTCCTAACCACTTGTTGGATTCTACTTCAGTTCTACTTACGCTCCACAGTTGCTCTCATACGCTCTCTCTGCCATTTGCTCTCTCCCCCGCTCAATCTATCTCTCCCTCAAACAGTCACACTCTGGCACAAACCTTTTGGGCATCTTACGACAAACTTTTTGGCTTTACTCAACCCCAATTCAAACACTTGCCAGCTTACTCGCACCCCAAGTGTGAGCAAGATGCCAAATGAACAAGGACTTGCCTGCAGGCAGGTAAATACGTATGAATCCTTGCGAACGAGAACTTTCTTGACACACTTTCGGGCCGTACGCTCGTCGTTGGCTTCGTCGGCCGTTTAACCGTTGGTTAATGTAGCCTCCGGAGCCCTTCGGTGGGTGTGGCCGTTTGAACGGAATCCTGGAGTCTGCGCATCGCATACTTTGCTCCAATAGGTTGGAAGTGCCAGTTAGCGTTGTTTAATTGCAGCCCGGTTGGATCCGGGACGGACCTCCTGGTTGGATAAGTGTAGGGAGCCGTTCGACGACTTCGATGCCGTCGTCAACGGTTGCGTCGGCCTTTGGTTGCTCAGCTTTTAGTCTGCCGACGGCTTTTTTGGTGGTTGTTAGGCAGCCAGCGTGAGTGTCCTTGGGCCCAAGTAAGTATGCTTGTATGTTCCTTTATGCCATTCACGTGTAACGTATGCCCAAAATATGGTAATAGGCTATTAACGTTTGTCGCTCCACTGGTTCGGCGAGCCTCTCATTTTGGTCATCCATCCCCTCCTCGTAATTATTACCATTGTTTCGCCACGAGGCACTGTGCCATAAGCAGAGATCCTTCTCACTTACCAAGCGGTAGCCCTGTCAACACGCTAGCACTCATAATTGATACCCATCAACACCACATCATCACATTATGTTCATTATCATCTTCATTGCCATATCAACAAGTTGTCGTCTCCCTTGGTCATTGTCCATTAGGAAATTATGCTCAGTTCGCTTGCCTGACCTATTTGAGTCGTTATAGCAGGTCGTCAATTAAACACTTGGCTCTTGTGTTCGTTTCGAAACCCTTTCCACTCACAATTGCATGCAAGTTTCATATAATTCGCCTTCTTTTTTTTGCGAGTGTGTGAAGCTGGCTTTGGCTCGAGTTTTTACATAGGCAGCATAATGAAAGGAAATGAGTTCCAAGGGGAATGAGAGCAGTAGAACTAAGATCTATATTATAAAGGTAAGCGATATCAAAGTTTTGTATTTAAGAAACAAGAAAGAAAGTCGGTCAAGCCCGACTATAACATACTCTGTACCAAGAAATTTAGTCTTTTGATCATAACTCGAAAACCGTTCATCCGATCTTCTTCGTTCCTTTGGCGGATCGATAAGTTATTCTAATAACTAAATATGTCCAGAAGGAACAAGCCATCTATCTTCAAAACTGTGGGAGATATGACGTTTTTTCTAAATTGCGGGGGCGGGAGGGGGCGTGGCCAAAATTGAAAATAAACTTGATCTGCCTGCAGACATAAGAAGCATATGTCCCATACACGTCAAACCTCTATCTCTTACCATCTCTGAGATCTGTGCGTTCATACGGACAGACAGACGGACGGACAGACGGACAGACGGACATGGCTATATCGACTCGGCTGTTGATGCTGATCAAGAATATATATACTTTATGGGGTCGGAGATGCTTCCTTCTGGATGTTACATACTTTTGCACAAACTTATAATACTCTATGTACCTACGGTACAGAGTATAAAAAGTATAAAAAGAGGCACGGTAGACACACACAGAACACACACACTCCCCCCTCAAACCTCACACCCCAACACGCCACTTCTCTTTGCTAACTGTAAGTCATTTTTAAAAGCCAATTGATCATTTTATTGTGTACTTACCTCATCTGGGACTTGAACTCAGGGTCTCGACGACTGCAGCACTCACTGACACCTCAGCATCTCAGCTGACACCGCCAGAACGCGCTAAGCCAAAGCAGCTATCAATTCTCTGTATAAAAATGGCAATGCTGAGAGCGAGAGAAAGAATTGTTCTCATTTGTTGCTCGCGTTCTCCGCTTGTGGCACCCCGCACTTCCCTTGCCAGCAAGCTCGAAGTCAAGAACGTTTGTCTGCTTGTAGTCGAGCAGATTTCGTCTTGAAAAATCAAGCAGAAAAAGTTATAAATTAAAGCTGTAATCGTGCTTCTAGATCTAGAAATCTAGATAAATAGATCGAAGTAGCTTGAAATGATATTGAAAATCTTAATAACATGACTTACCATATTTTAATACCCTTGCAGAGGGTTATATTGATTGAAATTGTCCAGATGTTTGCAACGCATACACTCAGGGGGTAAAAAGCATGGTAAAACCTAACACAATCATATTTGATCTTACTATGCCCCTTTTGAATTTAAATTAACTAAAAACCACATCGAATTGACTAAAAACATATTAAACCGGCGAATTTCAGTTTCCCCTTTTATATTCCCTATGCAGGGAATTCCAACTTGAGAATTACAATCAATACAATACAAGATATTTATAAATAACTGTAGGCTATTCAATATAAGTAGTATTTTGGCCGTCGATCAGCCAGCACACGCGATGGCACAACTAGCTGAGACGGCATTCCCGAGTTCGAGTCCCCCCAGAATTAAAACTTTTCTAAAATTTATATAGTTCGCAGTTTTTCAGAACAAGATCTAAAAAAATTCTACTCCTGGATTCCATTACAAAGAATATTGAGTATAGGTTGGCTGGCAAAATTTTTAAATAACAAAAAAAAGTTTTTAACTATTTCTTTGTTAAATTTTTAACTATTGCCGATGTAAAATTTAAAGTAAAGTGTGCCCTCTTTATATATACGAATTCCATATTTATCGCTAAATCAATGGTGAAAAGTATAAAGTACAGGGTTGCCCATATTCGACGGACCCATGTTTTTTTTTAAAAAATCAAAGAAAAAAAGAAAAATTTGGCGGTTGGCAATCTTAATCATTTAATTTGTTCCAAGTAGATTTGTTTACATCAATTTTTGAATATGATATCTCTCAAATGGCCGCCTCTGGCGTTGATGGCGTATTGTGCCCTTTTTGCTGCATTTTCCATCGTTTTCGCCAACATTTCGGCCGGAATAGCGGGCTATTTCTTCACGAATGTTGTCCTTGAGCTCTTCTACGGTCCTTGGCTTGTTAACGTAAACCTTTGACTTCAAATATCCCCCACAAGAAGAACTCAGGCGGCGTCAAATCGGGCGAACGCGGTGGCCAGTCCAAATCACCACTTTTCGACATCAAACGGCCCGGAAACAATTTCTTCAGAAAATCGATTGTTATGCGACTTGTGTGCGCTGGAGCGCCGTCTTGTTGAAATTGAAACCAGAACTGCCTCATACGCTTTCGACGAATAATTGGCATCACAAAATTGGTCATCATGTCGCGATCACGCTCCTGGTTGATGGTAACAGCATGGCCATTTTCATTTTGGAAGTTTTCGCACTAACGCCGCACCAAACTGTGACTTTTTCGTCATGAAGAGGCACTTCTTGAATCTCCTGAGGATTTTCAGTGGCGTAAATACGGCAATTTTGCTTATTTACGGTCCCATTCAATGTGAAATGGGCTTCATCGGACATGATAATTTTGTTCCAAAATTGCTCGTCATCTTCGGCCATTTCGATGACTCTTTGGGCCCATTCCAATCGACGAGGCTTGTCCGCAGGCAACAATCTTTGCGTCAATTGAATTTTGTACGGGAACAAATGCAAATCAACGCGAATAATCCGTTGTAAAGTGGACCGAGCCATGCCCAACTGCTGAGAACGGCGTTTTTGGGATGTTCTTGGGGACCTCTCAACACTGGCTCGTACGGCAGCGATATTCTCGGCCGATCGCCTTGGTCGATTGGTCGACTTTTATTTGGCCTCTTCGGATTAGAAAGAGCCGCACCAGTCGAAAATTTTTCGTATAAACGCTTAATGGTGTTCTTAGAAGGCGCACTTTTCACATTTTTTAATTTTTTAAAAGCACGTTGAGTTTTCACAATTGACTTGTTCTGTTGAATGTAAATTTCAACTATTTCAGAGCGCTCGCGTGGCATGTATTGTTCCATGGTAAAAATCTGCTTGGACTGACGCTTCAAACGCGGTATGTCATTAAGCGATCTGACATCTCTGTCAAAAGTTATGGCGTTGCCAGATGGGTCCGTCGAATATGGGCAACCCTGTATATGTATTCATGATCAGCATGATGAGCTGAGTCGATATAGTCATGTCCGTCTGTTTTATGCTAAAAAAATAGAGGAAAGCTAACTTTTCTATGGGAGACCAAACTTAGTGGAATCATGCCAAAGCCCAACTAACCAACATGTCAATAATTTGGAGTCGATTCCATTTAAAACAAAAAAGTTTTTCTCAATAGAACTTATTCTATATGCTATGCTATAGTCATCCGATTTTGACAAAAATTTGTAGAACTGTGTGAAAGCATATCAAATTGATAAATGCCAATTTTAAGAACATTTCTATGGAAGACAAAAAAGTGTTTCTCACCAAAATTAGTTTTTCGGCCTATAGTCATCCGATCCGGCTGGTTCCGATAAGTATGCAGCGTATTTGTACTAAAAGACTTCGTGCAAAGTTTGGTTGAGATAGCTTTCAAGCCGACGGAGGAGTTAGCATAGAAACAGACGGACAGACAGACGGGCATGAATAATTCAACTCAGCTTGTGTTGCTAATCAAGAATATATAGACTTTATCAGGTCGGAGATGTTTCCTTGCTTGCGTTACAAACAACTGGACAATTTAAATACACATATCCTCTGCAAAAGGGTACACAAAATAAGCAAATAGGTCCAGCCTGACTGTAATATACTCTGTAACAGCGATAGTGTATGCTCAGCATAAATTTGGATGCCGATGTACCAGCTGAAAGCAGCGCAGACGGATGGAAATACGGACATTACTATATGGACTCGGCTGTGGATACTGATCAAGAATATATACTTTTAGCACAAGTAAGTAAACTTCTTGAAGTTTATGAAAAAGTTTTCAATCGTAAGAAATTTGTGTAGAGGGCAAGCGACAACGCTACACCTCTATCCTACAAGCACTAGCTTCTTGGAATTATTTCTGAGATTTACTTCATCATGTAAACAAGCTCATGCTGGATGGAAAAAGGTGTTCGACGAATCAAAGCTATTTCAAAAACTTCATGAAGTTTGCTTCTCCGTGTAAGTTCAGTCTTACCAACTACATTCTCTCGTTTTAGTTGGTCCAGGGTCAAGATTTCAGCGGAACTCAATAACTACATTTTTTGGGAAGATTTTGGCAAAATGAAAATCGTAAAAGGTATATGAAGAGGTCGGTAAGAGTACTTGATTAAATATTAAACTAAATATCGAGGTTGGGTAGGGATTGAATATAAAACTTATGAACGGGATTGAAATATTGATAATTCACATTAAACATTAACTGACATTTGAAACAATATTAATGCTTTCGCACATCTGCCTTCCTTTTTGATGAAATCATTCTTCGAATTGTGGATTGTTCAAAAGGGATGCCGGGATCCCGGCAGTTTGAGCAGAGACGACGCTTCGGCAGCATATTTGCCATTGGAATGGTATTTGGGATTCAGCAGAAAGTGTTGTAAATGTGCTACAATTATTCGCACAATGCCTTCTTAAGCTCTCTGCCTCTGCTAAGCTTTTGAAAGCTGTATATTTTCTCAGTTGCCGGTGGCAGCTTCTCTGCTCATATTGCCGACCACTGATTTCAAGTTAAAACGAGAGCGTAAGTTAAAGTCGGCCCTGCCCGACTTCGAAATACCCGTTACTCAGCTCAGCTCGGATAAGTATGCAACATTTTTTTAACTCGGCCATTTATTATCCGATCCTTTTGAAAATTTGTGAGATTGTAGATATTGGCCACATAGACTACACTGCAAAATTGTGGGAGTCATTCAATATTTTTTATTGCGGGGGCGGGAGGGGGCGTGGCCAAAATTTGAAGCAAACTTGATCTGCCTACAGACAATACTAGCTTACGTATAACATTTGGTTGCTCTAGCTCTTCTAGTCTCTGAGATCTAGGTGTTCATACAGACGGACGGACGGACGGACGGACGGACGGACGGACGGACGGACGGACGGACGGACAGACGGACATGGCTATATCGACTCGGCTGTTGATGCTGATGAAGAATATATATACTTTATGATATCGGAGATGCTTCCTTCTGCCTGTTACATACATTTGCACGACTTTAGTATACCCTTTTTACTCTACGAGTAACGGGTATAAAAACAGTTTTTGGACTATGTAGAAGCGGATAGCTTCATTCTGCTTTCGCACACCACAGACAGGGCATGCCGTACACTCGACTTTATCAGAAGTAATGAAAAGAATGTGGGCGCTTGCCCGGGCAAACATACTTAAATAGAAACCTACATTTAATATATGCAATATCAGTTCCTTGATTGTTTGGGGGCAAAGTGGGGCCAGACAATCGCTTATCATTCTTATCACTTGAGCCTTATCACTTACCGACTTGGTAGTGTCCCAGGGCAATGTTCCAGCGCCAGTATATTTTTGAGTGATGTGTACTACCCACACACTCCTGAAAAGAGGCTGTAAATTTGATGGCTACATTGAACTTGTTGCTGTTGCTGCTGCTGGCCTATTGGAAAATTTTTTGTATCACTCGTCATTGTTATCTCCTGTAATATTTTCCAGTGTGTGTGTGTGTGTGCGTGCATTTGATTACTGAGAATACTTTAGTGAGAGGTGGGGGGACCCATTTCTCGGCCTTGCTGATTACAGCTCTCTGAAAGTGTGTACACACATATGTAGGTTTACGTTTCAATTGCTTGTTGCTGTGCAATTGTAATTGTTACTTTATAAATACAGAACAATATGTCTACGGAAATGTGCTTCAGTAGCCAGCTTCTTTGTTGTAATTATAGATACGAGTTGAATTTATATATGGCCTGGGCATATCGGTGAATAACTCTTCTTACATATTCGTAATACTCACTTTGTGCCGGTTTGTGTCTGGCGCTTCAATTGATACTGATAGAACTCTAGACGAGAGGAATGCGATCGCATTGCGAATATGAGTTCCAGCAAAAAAATATCAATAAATGATAAGTCACAGCATAATTAGTAAAATTGTACCATGATTACCTACTGGTCGTGGCAGTCTGAAAGAACAATCGAATGGAGTAGGAAAATTACAAAGTAAATGATTGACAACTTATCTGCGGTGATTAGAGGGAGAAGTGAAGGGATAACACCAAGGCACTTAATAACCTATTAAATGAAATAGCATTGCTGAATACAATGATTGCCGATCGCGATTGGTAGATATGACAATCATGTTTGCTAAGATGGAGTCATAAAAATTTATGATTGGTAAGACCGTTTATTGATTGCTCGTCAAACTGTTCTCCCCAAAACTGAAAATAGACTGATAAACTGCAGAGACATTCAGCAGAGAATTATGAATTATGAATTATTAAAATCAGTAATCGTACATCGGATTTATCTGCTGAAAACGTCCATTGATACATATTTTTTATTACATTTTTATACCCTTGCAGAGGGTATTATAATTTTGCCCATTCATTTCCGACCCCATAAACTATATATATTCTTGATCAGGGTGACGAGCTGAGTCGATTGAGCTTTGTCCGTCCGTCTGTTTCTACGCGAACTAGTCTCTCAGTTTTAAAGCTATCGAGCTGAAATTTTGCATAGAGTCTTCTTTTTGCTGCACACTACTAATATGTCGGAACCGACCGGATCGGATGACTATATCTCATATCTCCCATAGGAACAATCGTTTGGAAAACTAGTTTTAGTATGAAAAACTTTTTTCCTTTCAATGGAAACGCCTCCAAACTTTGTAATCGTAGGTTTTATATGTTTTTTTATAATTCTACCAATTTTTATTAAAATCGGACAACTATATGGTATAGCTGCCATACAAAAGATAGGTCTGAAAATCAGTCTTAGTTAGAAAAACTTTTTCGTTTTTAATGGTAGCATCCTGCAATTTTGTATTTGTTTGTTTCTCATGCTTTTACATAATTCTACAAGTTTTTGTCCAAATCGGATGACTATATCATATAGCTCACATACGAACGATCGGTCGGAAAATGGGAAAAAGTATTTTTTGAAAATATTTAAGCGAGCACTTGCAAGGGAATAAAAACTTCGGCACAGACGAAGTTAGCTTAGCTCGTTTTTATGACATTTTTATTCTGTTGTTTCACCAAATTCTTCCTTCTGACCTCGGGGATACCTTTCACACTTGAGTTCTTTTGGCGTATTCAACTATTTCAAGCACTGGCGTGAGATACCGTATAGAACGCAGTCAACTGTTAAGCGTTGAGCAAGCCGATTATCAGTTGTCCCCTTTATATACCGAATGCAGAGAATTCATACTTGAGAATTACAAAAGCAGTCTTTTTATACCCTTGCAAAGAGTATTATAATTTTGCCCAGAAGTTTGCAACGCATAGAAATATTCATTTCCGACCCCATAAACTATATATATTCTTGATCAGGGTGACGAGCTGAGTCGATTGAGCTTTGTCCGTCCGTCTGTCTGTCTGTCTGTTTCTACGCGAACTAGTCTCTCAGTTTGAAAGCTATCGAGCTAAAATTTAGCACAGAGTCTTCTTTTTGCTGCACACTACTGATATGTCGGAATCGACCGGATCGGATGACTATATCTTAGCTCCCATAGGAACATTCGGTCGGAAAACTAGTTTTAGTGAGGAAAACTTTTTTCTTTTCAATGGAAACGCCTCCAAACTTTGTAATCGCAGGTTTTCTATGCTTTTTTATAATCCTACGAAGTTTTATTAAAATCGGACAACTAAATGGTATAGCTGCCATACAAAAGATAGGTCTCAGTTAAAAAACCTTTTTTGTTTTAAATGGTAGCATCCTGCAATTTTGTACTTGGTTGTTTCACATGCTTTCACATAATTTTTCAAATTTTTAGCCAAATCGGATGACTATATCATATAGCTCACATACGAACGATCGGTCGGAAAATGGGAAAAATAGTATTTATTTGAAATTATTTAAGCAAGCATTTGCAAGGGTATAAGAACTTCGGCACAGACGAAGTTAGCTTTGCTTTCTCGTTTATTTTTTCGTAACTTTGGGTCGTATTTCTACATTATTTTTCGAAATTTTAGATGTTTTCTGTCCCAAAATAAGGTCGTTATATTTACTTAATTTAATGGTAGTCGTCCTATTTTAGGACATCGATGTTTATTTTTTACAACTTCAGTTTTTCTCACATAGACTACTTTAGTGACTCAACTTTCCTATGACAGCTATACTATACAGATGTTCAATTTCGAACAAGCTTAGTGGAATCATGGGAAAGCATGGCAAACTAAGATATACAAAGTCACTAAAACTAGTTCTCGACCGAACATCATAGTCATTCGATTTTGACAAAACTGTATAGAACTGGGTGAAAGTTTATACTACATTCAAAACAAAAAAGTTTTTCTAACGAATACTATTTTTCTAACCTTACTTTTCTATGGCAGCTATACTTTATATTTACATAGATATCCGATTTCGACCAAAAGCAGCATTGAAAACTAGTATATACGAAATTAAGAGAAGTTTGGTGGCGGTAGCTTTAAAACTGACAGAATAGATATGTAGCATAGAAACACACGGCTAAATCAACTCAGCTCGTCATGCTGATCAAGAACGAGCTAACACGCTTGCCGTCGCGTCGTCGCGTCTTGGGCGTCTTGGGCTCTACTCCCAGTAAGTCCGAAATATTTGTCTTTCTTTTTTTAATTAACTGAGGCAGGTAGGGGTGTTGTACAAGGCGATGTCTCTGCGGACTTTGAGCTGGAATCGGACCTAGACCTGGAATTGGACCAGAAGTTGAACTTGGAATTGGATCTGGTCCTGGACTGGATCTGGTTTCTGGTCATGGACTAGATCCTGGAGCCTGGAACTCAAATTTTTTTTGAGTTTAAAATGTTCTAAAAAACGGAACATTTCAACTCACATCAAGATTTTGCGATCTCAAAAAAAAGTTCTCGAAGTGAGAAATTGTTCTTGAAGTGAGAAAATCCGGTCATGATTAGTTTTTGACACCGAATGTTCTCACTTTGAGTGCAATGTTCTTGGTTTTTTCCCTCTGTGTACCTTAAGGGGTCGGAAATGTTTCCTTCTTCCTGTTACATACATTCGCACAGCTTCATCATTTTTAATGAGAACAGTGTATAAATAGGTAATTTCAAATTTGGGCTTGATCGACTTTTTTACTTAGTTTTTATTCTGAATTTACAAGAATCCATTCTTAAACTAATTCTAGGTACATGATTTGCATGTTACACATTTCAACTTTAAGTTGTTAATATAGGTTAATGCTCAGCTCTGTCAACGAAACTAGAATTAGAAATTTCGTGGTAATAATTTAAGCTTTTTATCTGCCCAAAATGATCATTTCCATTTGTTCGCCCATAAGGAAGACATTAATTTTGGTTATTTAGAGTCATAAATTCCACTAATTTTTGGCCATAAACACAAATTTTCCCCAACTCGGACCCTTTCCCATTTTGTATAATAAAGCGATTAAAATATACGATATTTACATACAAACTAAAGAACCATACAAAAAAAAAGCTGTCCACCAACATCTCCACCTTCCTTTATGGAACAATTGCCAAGGCAACCGAATAGCCACTAAAAGGCTTAGATAATCCATTAGTGCAAAAGGCCAGGCCAAAAGGTACAACAGCAACAATAACCAGAAGAAAAAAAAAACAAAAAGAATAAAACTGAAACTAAGCCACATTGCCAGGACGACAAGAATGTTGAGTTACACCCCACATCCTGTGCGTGCGGGTGCGTTTGCAGTTGTGTGAGTGTGTGTGTGTGTGTGTTTCTCGATGTCGACACAGCAATTTGTACAAGTCAAACCCGTTGGCGCCAAAAGTCTACGGGCAAAAGAAAAAGCCAAATAGCGAAAGATGAAAATCGGCTTAAAAAAGTGCCGAGCCAAAGAGTGCCAAAGGTATCACAGCATTCCCTCCGCATCCCTCTTACAAACCGGGGATAATTTATAACCCGGCAAACTTTGCGTACAAAAGTTTTTTTTCCAGATACCCTGACGAAAGGAATTATGGCAGTTTTGGAAAAGTTGAAAGCAAAATTCGAACTGCAAAATTTTCAAAATATATTTGGAAATTGTTCAATATTAAACTATATATAAGAAATCGTGGAAAATTACTTATTTATGCTTAAAAAATGCATCTTATTTTTACTCGAGATCAGTGGTCGGCCATGAAAGCAGAGAAGTTGCCACAGCACATACAGAGAAGGAATTGAAAGCTTTCCAAAGTTTCTCTCTACTGCTGCGAGGGGCCAGAGAATAGAAAAGCCTTAAATGTGACTCGCAGACTGACAATATTTCAATTTGTTTTGTTCAAGCCTTCTTCAGTAATACTTTAGTGCCCACCGCTGGACTAGACATACAATTGAAAAGTCCCTTAATAATCGCCTTAAAGGGTATCACCACAGTGACTCGCCGAAAACTTCATTTGGTTATTGTCAGTGGGAAACTTTTACACGTTGCGCGGCGTTTGCGATTTTTAATTCTTGTGCTAAATTGTTTAAAAATGTTTTAGAAGAATTCTGTAAAGCGTAGAACTTTTCGCTTTCCCTCCCATCGCCCCCATTTGCTTGCGCCCGCCATTTGGCAGCGACAACAAGCAAAGTTTGCGGCATGTTGACCACTTTGTCGTCGGCACTGAAGATAGTTTCGTGAGAAGAAAAAAACTCGCTGCGCAACCAACTTCCGCTTCAGTGTCGATGCAATTTGTATTAGTAAAGTTTCGCAGGGCAAAAGAATTTCGCAGTGCACAAAGTATGTGAAGGCAATAAATTTAACAAAAATGTTCAACGCTGATTTATGCTCAATTAGCGAGGCGCTAAAACAAGCCGCCCCCAAACCACACCAAACCCATTAACAGATGCAGATGCCAATACATCCATAATCCTGCCAGCGCCTTTAACAGCACATTCATCAAAACTCTTTCGGCACACTTTTTTTTTTCATTTTATGCGTTTGACTTTTATGGGCGACATTTAGTACCGGGAGTCAGTTCCTCCCCCGCCCTTTTTTGGTGAAGTCGTAAAACCATTTAAGTCGACGCCGACGCCTTCGGTAGATTTTATGCTCAGTTAAACCGATAGTGATGGGAAGAAACGACCTCCCGATCGTAAAACTACACGCGCCCTTCATAAAAGCGTCAAAGTCAATTTCTTTATCCTTTTTCCAGCTCTTCTGTTGCCCGTGTCGATGTCTTACCAACTTGTTCTTCCTGCATTTTTATGACTTAATATGTGGATTGAAAGTTTTTGTAGATATAACTTTTGAGTTTGCCGCTCGTAAAAATTAATTTAAATTGATTTTTGTGGTTCGAGGAGTGGCCCCAATGATGTCTAAGATTCGCCAATCAGAATTGGAACAGGTTCAGGGAACAGTGTGTATAGTTAGTTGGTAAGTGCTTTTCCAGTCATACGATTAGAGGATGGAGATAAGCTGGCACATAAATTCATGATAATAATGAGAAGGAACTAAGTAGAAAACCAGTGTTACGGCCTTTTGCCCCAAAGAAGACGGCAAACTTTGCTGTTGTGTTTTAATACTTTTAACATCAGCGCGATTTTAAAAGTTAGGAAACAATAAATAAAAAATTTAAGATTTTTTATGTGAAAAAAATGTTAAAACATTTGCCTCTGCAATTTCTTTAAAACAAGCAAAATCAAAGTAAAACAAGTAAGGGCGCTGCAGTCGAGTTTCCCGACTACAAAAAACCCTGTTCGTTTGTTTTCATTTATTTGTTTTTGAATTTTTGAAGATGTCATCCTAAATGTAGGCAACATTTTTCTAGTCCTGACCAACAACTCGGGGGGTGCTCTTATCAGCTCAACTGTTTCGCTTATAACTCCGGTGTTTTTGGTCCGATCTGATTGTACTTTTCAGAATAGATAGATATTGGACCTAGCTTGATGTATGCTAAACCACAAGGCTCTAACTTGAAAATGTGGATCTGACGGCTTTTTAGGTCTAGGATTTCTAGAGGAGGTCTAGGTCTTTTGGTGATAAAAGGGGGACGGGGGGAATTTTCCAAATCTGAAACAAACTTGATCTGCGTACAGCATAAGTCTACCTTGATGCAAATTTGTGGCTCTATCTCTTATAGTCTCTGAGATCGACGCGTTCATACAGACAGACAGACGGACAGACGGACGGACGGACGGACGGACAGACGGACAGACGGACATGGCTATATCGACTCGGCTGTTCATGCTGATCAAGAATATATATACTTTATGGGGTCGGAAATGTTTCCTTCTCCCTGTTACATATGTACATTCGCACAACTTCATGATATATATGATATGATATGATATAATATGATATGATAAGTATAATAACTTGAAAGTTTTTGAAAGTACTTGAACTTAAGTTCTAAAATACTTTTTAAATAACTCAAATCATTTACCGGCCATAAAAATGAACTCATTTTTAAATTGAGCGAACAAAATGATGCAAGATACACATATTGGTATCGAAAATAAGCTATCGATATACAACTGCAGCTGTAGGTAGCAGTATCACTTCAAGGGAGCGTTCTGTTTCCTCTTTGCATGCTTCTCTATCACGATCCGTCATATTGGTACGTTATTCTGCTGATTGAATATATAAAATTGTTAGTTTTAAGAAATATTGGTAATAAATATTTAGTATAAAAATTTTAAATATGATTATGTTATGGGAATCAGACTTACGGAAACATGTCCGATATTTTCAAGCAAAAACGTTGAACGAAAAAGTTATGGAAAATATGGCCTTAAAGTAGCTGCAATTAATTGTTAAAATGCGGGGCCGTTGTGTGAAAGCTGCGTTTGTGTTTTGTAATATCAGATTGTAAGAATGTGAATTCGTATACTGCCTGACTATTCGTGACGCGTTCCTATATCGTGCATTAGTCACGCAAAACTCTGACAAAATTACGTACACCCAGGGAAAAATACACTGAAATTTTAATATTTACACTTCGACTTGAATATTTTCACCATTGATTTAGGGTTAAATATGGAATTCATATATATAAAGAGGAAACACTTCAAATTTAATATTGGCAATAGTTAAATTATTTAGGCCCGATTTCTCAAAGGTTACGGTTAGCCAACCACCGGTCAGATTTGACCGTCAAGATGACGAGCGGTTAAGTCATTTGGTTTTCTCAGCAGCAGTTACGCCTGATATCGGCAAATGCCTATCGCTGCTTCAGTGTGACCATACTGTTTGACTAAACGAACGAGTACACAGCTGACTCGGTTTGGTTTGTTTGTTTTTTAATGCGATTGGTTGTTGCTGCTCATTGTTTTGCGGAAAAGTTGACAAAAATTCGATGTTCCGCCTCATCGAATTGCATATCCATCGCGTGGAGTTGAAAAATTCGCTTATTCATAAACATTTTGTGTTGCAGCAAATATTAAATATGTTGCAGCTGGCTGTGCGGCCAGCTGTTTGTATATCGATACAAAATATCGATAATTTCATCGGGACTGAGCTCGCGGTTAAAGTTGACCGGTGGATGAGCAGCGGTTAAGTTTGTTCCTCCGGTTACGCCACACACATCATGAGACACTGAAATTCGGTTAAACTGCCTGTCAAGTTGACCAACCGGACATTGAGAAATCGGGCCTTAACATGGAAATAGTTAACAACTTTTTTTTTTTTTAAATTTTGCCAGACAACCGATACCCCCAATTTTCTTTGTTATGGAATCCAGGAGTAGAATTCTTATAGATTTTGTGCTGAAAAACTGCGAATTATATAAATTTTAGAAAAGTTTTACTCTGCTCTGGGGGACTCGAACTCGGGACCTCTGGACTTGAACTCGATTGGAATGCCTTCTCAACCAGTTGTGCCATCGCGTGTGCTGGCTGATCGAAGGCTAAAATACTACTTATATTGAATAGCCTACAGTTGTTTATAAATATCTTTCTGGTGCTTGTAATTCTCAAGTTAGAATTCCCTGCAAGGGGAATATAAAACTGGTAACTGAAATTCGCCGATTTAATATGTTTTTAGTCAATTCAATGTGGTTTTTAGTTAATTTAAATTCAAAAGGGGCATAGTAAGATCAAATATAATTGTGTTAGGTTTTACCATGCTATTTTTCCCTGAGTGTACGTAAATCATGCGCCAGGAGACTTTGATTTCGTGAATAGTTCGTGACGTGACAGAACATTTTTTCATTCGCCCAGCTACTCTACACTGTACCACAGAATATACACAGGTACACAGAATATATTATGAATGTGCAAAAGTATGTAACAACCAGAAGGAAGCATCTCTAACCCCATATTATATATATATATATTCTTGATCAGCATCAACAGCCGAGTCGATATAGCCATGCCCGTCTGTCCGTCCGTCCGTCTATCTGTATGAACGCGTCGATCTCAGAGAGTATACGAGATAAAGCCACAAATTGGGTAATCAGGGTAATCCCGGAGCAGGCTTCAAGTGATCCTGTTTTTTTGGGATTAAAAAAAAAGAGGGGACTCAAATCTATCTTTTCCGGGGTCGGCTCAAGAATATCCGGGACTACCCTGTTTTCAATCCCGTTTCGCATTGATTTCACCATTGAGATTAATTAGGCACACCAACTCTGATAAGTCGATTTCCCCATTAGTTAATCTATGTATGGAGACTACACCAAACATAACTCTACGGTTAAGTAAAGAGGCAAGATTAATTAAAACTAGTCTACTAGGGTAAGATGGTAAACGGACCTAAGGATCATTTACTTCATTATGTTCACTGAAATGTCACATTATCAAGCCTTACACTCTAAACTGTTAAGGTTTAAAAGATTATCTTGTCACCAAGAGTGAAATGCATCCAAGTCTGCTTGTAAATTAAAGCGGGAAACCATATTATTTTATGTTACACATATTTGCACATCATCGGCATGGAGTGAGCCAAAACTGAAGGAAGATCATTTTTGTTGAAGTCAGTAAAATGCAGTGGACCCAAGTGACTACCTTGGGGAACTCTAGAAGAAACCTGGATGCATTTAGAATAAGAATTACGAAATATAGTTTTTGGGTTCTAGTTCTTAGGTAATCAGAAATTCAACTACGAAGGTTATTTGGAAATCCGATTAAGCTGAGTTTATGAATCAGTAAGAAGTAATTAACGGAGTCAAAAGCCTTACTAAAATCAGTATCAATGACACTAGTCTGCATCTTACCAAAAATCCCTTTGATCTCTGAAGATGTGAATTCTAAGAGGTTAGTGGTAGTAGATCTACGCTTCACAAATTCATGTTGAAAGGGCGAGATAATGGAACTACTTAAGTGTTGCAGTTGAGATAACATAATTCTCTCAAAAGCCTTAGGAATTGCAGACAACTTGGAAATACCCCTATAATTTTCAACATCGGACATATTAAATGAGGCATGTTGAAAAGCTTAATGATGCTTGAACTAAGCCAAAGGATTCGCTGAATGGGAAAATAAGCATATTTCCAAAAGTCTTCTGCATTTTTCATCCAGCAACCTGAATACCACACGGAAATTTGAGATCTCTACAGATATTAAAAACCTACACGACCGTGTGGAAATTCTTAATGAAAATTGAAGCTCAAAATCAGTGAAAAGCAGCTATGTGTATAATTTCGAAAGTTGTTATTCACCCCCAATATGTAGGTTTTCTAAATAAATGTTTAGGATTTCAAATGCTGAATGCTACTTAGAGAAAATCTACAATCAATCAATCAAGCAACGTGTTGTTGATCCATTCGCTCATCGTCGCTTGTCGCTTCTCCTTCTTAATATAATATGATTTGCGGCAATGTCGCGCGAGTGCTTGGTAGTTGTATGGGCTGAGATGCCGGCACTTGTGTTTTAATTGCATAGACAATGTAGATGTGTTCGAATCCCAGACACAAGGTGTGTGTCAAAAAACTAAAGTAAAGTTTTTTGGGTCAAAAAACTAAAGTAAAGTTTTTTTTTGTAGCTTTTCAGAAGGGAGAAGACTGACTTCACCCTGCCGTGTGTTCCTTCCTCCCATCCCCTCCTCCTCCCCACCTTCCCACACTTCTTTTGTGTAAATTGGATTTTATTTACATTTTTTTTCGGTCTCGGCCCTTAACTTGGCTTGTAGAAAAGCTAAACATAAACGTAATGGGGACAAAGTCCCTTTAAAACATGTAGAAAAACTAAATTTTGGTGTAGATTTTACATATTTTTTTTCTCTGTGTGTAAATTGGATGCTTAGGCCCATTGGCATTTAGACAGAAATTGACAGGGACGCCCCTTTAGCCCAGAGGATTCTATTGCTTGGGTTCTAGGCCGCGAAGAAGCATTCTTTATTATAATCAATGATTTTTGTTTTCATTTGAAGAATTTTTAACCTTGTCTATAATTTCTAACAATGCACAATAGATTGTTTACGTCATTTAGGTTAAAATATGCCATGTCAATGGCAATCGAGACAACCCGATTCAACCATAGTTCCTACTTAAAATTTGAATACCTTTGGGAGGATCAAATCGTGCTTTAAATACCTAAAATTTTGACGTCATTTATTTCTGTGTAGAGCCACCTCGGTAAGTTTAGTTAAGTAGCTTACCCACTAACCACCACTTTCTACATTGAATTCTTTCTATTCTTCAACAATTATTCAATGTCAAGTTTCTTGCTGCTGTCATAAATAATCACATTTGCGTTCAATCAAACCAAGTTTTATTCCTTTGTTGCTCATTCCAAACCAAAAACCAGTTATCAGAATAAAAGCTCTGGCCTAGTTCTAAATTTAGATAAGAAATTTCCATACATATTCGTGCCGGGCCAGTTAAATAGCAACCACAAACTGCGGTTCTCACTCTTTCTTCGGTTCGTTTGGCAAGACTTTGGCGAGCATAAAAGAAAGTAAGTGGAAGAAGGTAGTGAAGAAACCGAATTCAGACGCTGGGAAAGAAAGTGACGAGGTGGCCGAGAGGTTAAGGCGTTGGACTGCTAATCCAATGTGCTCTGCACGCGTGGGTTCGAATCCCATCCTCGTCGTGAGTTTTTTTTTTTTTTCTTTACTTTTAGGCGCCTTAACCCATTTGGATATGAAGCCAAGTGCCACACAGCCCTTGATGAAAGTGGCGCGGCAAAGAAATTGGACTAACCAAATGTTCCCACAATCTCCCCGCACACAAATTTTGTTGCCAAAATTCCATAGTCTGGGCAGAAAAAAGGACTCCAAACGAAATGAATTGGATTGAATTGAAATTGTAGGCGATAAAAATAAATCTTTGCAAGTGCGCAACGCGGCGCCATCAACAGCTGACGTTGTGCGGGAAGTTGGGGATGATGAAATTGAAAAGCTGCAATGCCCTGGTAAAGGGTGGGTGGGGGGTGGGTGGGTGCCCTATCTGCGCCATAAGTCATACAATTTGCGTTATCCTTGGCGTCAAGTCAACTCAAGTCAAGTCACTTCAATATGCAAATGCTGCTCAATTGCGCCTGTCTCTCATTTTTATGCCCCTCGGTTCGGCTGCGAATCCTTTAAAGCCTGGAACATTTCTACAGATATTCCATACACACAAATGTGCTCAACTCTAAAGACTTCCCCATGACCATCAAATTTGATGCGTTTTCTATTGCTGGCCATTTTGACCGACTCTATAAAAAAAAGAAACTTTACGATATAAACACAAAAAAATTTTTAACAAAAACTATAAATGTTAGGTCTTTTGGACACACATCCTGTATGTGTGTGTGTGTGTTTGACTGAGTAAGTGTGAGAGTGTTGTTGTTGTCTTTCTGTGAAACTGTAAACTGGCCCCAAAGTGTTGCTTTGACGATGATGATTTGGCCAGTGTCTGTAGAATAGGAATGAATGAAATGAATGTTATGAGTCTAGCTGGTAATGATGTGAGTTGTATTAAAATTTCGTAGCAATTTATGCGCCATTTAGTATTGATTGATTATTAATTTTCAATACGTATAGTAAACATTTAAGTATTTTACTCAAAAGACTAGTCTGTACCGACAAACATAATATGACTGCCTCAGAAAATCTAGCTTGCAGAGTTAATGCTGAGGGCGTGAGAGAGTGACTAAGCGGTAAGCAAGAGCAAAAGAGAGCTATACACTCAGAAATAAAAGGCAACCGGCTTTCTAAACCAAACTGGATACAATTTTAGCTTTTTTGTACTTTAAATTTCAAGAATGAATCGTTTTTGGTTGGACTTCAATTGAGTAAGAAACATTCTAAAACTGCAATATTACTGGTAAGACTATTGAAATGACAACAAACGTTCTTGAATCCAGCACATTTTGTACTCACAGTAAAATGGAGAATTAAAGAAGAGCAAATTCTTAGTCCGAGTACTAAATATGTTACACGGTACAGTACAAAACAGACTCATAATATTAGCTCCACAAAGTGCGCAACAGAAAATGCGAATTATTTTTAGCGAGTCTGTTTTTAAAATTCCCAACTGGTTTTAACATTTTTGTTATGGAGTGATGATTTCTTAACTACAGTAACACTAACTTGCTCTTTGGTTATGGCCCTTGGATATTTCTTAGGTTGAATACAATCACCTCGTTTAAGAATAATATAGGAAAGTTAATAAAACAAACAAGTTTTTCTCACTAAGACTACTTTTCTGACTATACTTTTCTATGACAGCTATTCTATATAAATGTCCGATTTCGACCAAACTTGGTGGAATCATCGGAAAGCAAACTAAGAAATACTCAGTTTGGAGGAGTTTTCTTTGAAAACAAAAAAGTTTTCTCACTAAAACTAGTTTCTCGACTGATCATTCATATGGCAGCTATAACCAATATTCATCCGATTTTGACAAAATTTTAAAGAATTGTGTGAAAGTTTATATGACAAATATATGCCAATTTTAAAGAGGCTAACGTGGAAAACAAAAATGTTTTTCTTACTAAAACTATTTTTCTAACCTTACTTTTCTATGTCAGCTATACTACTTAGATGTCCGATTTGGAGCAAACTAGGTAGAATCATGGAGAAGCATCGAAAAATAGTAAGTACGGAGTTTGAAGACGATTGCATAAAAAACAAAAAAGTTTTTCTCTCTAGAACTAGTTTTTCGACCGATCGTTAGTACGGCAGCTATATGTTATAGTCATCCGATCCGGCCAGTTCCGACAAATGTGCAGCGTACTTGTACTAGAAGACTTCGTGCAAAGTTTGGTTGCGATAGCTTTAAAACTGACGGAGGAGATAGCATAGAAACAGACGGACAGACGGACAAGGCTTAATCATCTTAGCTCGACATGCTGATCAAGAATATATATACTTTACGTCACAAACATATAGACAATTTCAAAATACCCTCTGCAAGGGTATAACAAAGTGGGAATAGCTTTCGTATTGTATGGGCTCAAACCAAGAACATTTTGTGGCTGTTTAAAATAATCTTTTCTCTCTAGAATATATTATATTTGGCCTGGCATTAGAAATTACTGGTCCTTAAGAACGAACGTTTTGTACTTATTTTGAGAGAACCGGGCTTGCCTTGAGACCATTTTAAGCTAAAAGTTAGATAAAAAGATTCTAAAATAATTCAAAAAATATATTAAGTATTTTCACAAAACAGTCTTAATTCAAGTATTTCTAATGATGACTATGGGTTTTTTCTCTGAGTGTATGTGACAAGTGTTGGCCTCCCTTCTATAAGCTGGAAATGACTACAAAATAAGACAGAAAAAGTCAAATATAAATATACAAAAGCTACATCAACAAAGCGATCAGTTTTCTGTAAAAGTGGCCTCTAGCAGAGTAAATTTGCTTAACCAAATTTTGGTTGTTTCCAGCTTTAAGTCCAAATTTTCCACCCACAACCCCATCTTATAAGTAACCCCCAATGACCAGACCCCTGACCCACTTGCTCCCACACATCGTGTGTCCATCTGTTTTGGCCCTGACGGGGGGTTTTTGTTTTTTTTTTTGGGATACTCAGGGCGACTGATGGCCAACCAACTGTGCCGTCGTCCATGTCCATCGTCCGTAGAGCTGATTGAATAATCGCACGCCATGCCGACAGTGGAACAAATCGTGTCTAATAGACTGATTAATATACAAGATTTCCAGCTTGGCTCAAGTCAAGCGGACTGACCTTCTCTTCACCCCACTACCGATCCCTCTCAATCTCCATGTAACACGATTCGTGTGGATTAAATGTGCTTAAATTGATTGATTGTTAAAATGATGTATAGTCATTAGATGGACTTTTTCTTGGTTGTTTTGCGTTGCTCGTTTGGCTTCTTGCCGCTGCACCTGTCTAGCTACTCCACTCCACCAAGTGTCTGAATTGGATAAGAACAGAGCGAGGGAGGGAGAGAGTATTGTCTGAACGCCGCAGTTTTAATTAGTACCACTCAAGCAAACGATTAATTTTTTAAAATGTTTTTTTTTTATGTTGAGGGGTAGGCAAACTTGAGCCAAATATTTTTGATTTTTCTTTTAGGTAGGAGCACGTGATAAAAACACGTGAATTTGAATTGAAAACTCTGCTGGTGTCGCCAATATATGCAAGCTGTTAAAGAAGTAGTAAGGTATTTGGTTCAGCGACAAATCGCATAGTAAACCTAAAACACAATCCATATTTGATTTGCTAAGTCCCTTTTGTATTTAAATTAATTAAAAAGCTCGTTGAAATGACTGAAAACATATTAAAACGGCGAATTTCAGTTACCTCTTTTAAATTCCCAATTCAGGGACTTACAACTTGAGAGTGACAAGCGGTCTAATTTTGGCAAAATGCCAGAAATATATTAATGAATACTTTTAGACAATTGAATATAAGTAATATTTTAGCCGTCTAGCAGCCAGCGTATGAGTTGGCACAACGGGCTGAGGCGGCATTTCAATCGTGTTCAAGCCCCAGTGGTCCCGAGGTCGAGTCCACCAGACTACGTTTAGAATTTATACAAATTCCAAGTTTTTTGAAAACAAATCTAAAAGATTTCTTCTCTTGGATTCCATTACAAAATAAATTTAGTATAGGCTAGTACTTTACTTTGCAAACTTTAGGTTTACGAATATCATATGGCTGCTATACCATATAGATAGATGTCAGATTTCGACCAAACTTAGTGGAATTATCGGAAAGCATAGCAAACTAAGAAATACAAAGTTTGGAGGCGTTTTATTTGAAAACAAAAAAGTTTTTCTTACTAAAACTAGTTTCTCGACCGATCATTCCTATGGCAGCTAGAACTAGTTTTTCTGACCGGTCGTTCCTATGGCAGCAATACGTTATAGTAATCCGATCCGGCCGGTTTTGACAAATGTGCAGCGTATTTGTACCAGAAGACTTCGTGTACAGCTTGGTCGCGATATCTTTAAAACTGACGGTGGAGATAGCATAGAAACAGACGGACAGACGGACATGGCTATATCGACTCAGTTCGTCATGCTGATCAAGCTGCTGACTTACTTTATATGGTCGAAAATACTTCCTTCTATGCGTTACAAAAATCTGGAAAATTTCAACATACCCTCTGCAAGGGTATAAAAAGTGTAAATATTTAAATATCAAATTTTTTTTCCCTAAGTGTTTTTTCGGAAATGGTTCATAACAACTTTCACACCCGGTCATCTGCATTAGATATTGGCGCCAGCTTTTCGAGTTGCATGAAAACGCTTCTCAATCAATGCCGTTCGGATTCGGCATTAAGCTGTTGGTGTCCCTTTCTCTTGTGCGAAAATTAGAAGCACACACGGCTTGGCACTGTGTGAATCCAAATATTTAGGTTATGCTCATTTCTTTGGGCTTACTTTGATATTATCTTAAAGTACTATTTCTTATCTTTCCATATATTTTTCAGAATTTTTATGAGATGATATACCATTTTGAATACATGTGTATAATAGAAATGCAATGGTTGTGGTTAAGAATTTTTTAGAGAACCCCCAGCAAACGTTTTTATCGCAGAGGACAAGAATGTTATTGTTCCTTGAGGCATCGTTTCACTCTAGCCATATCGTAATACTGTCGTATTTATACCCGTTACTCGTAGAGTAAAAAGGGTATACTAAAGTCGTGCAAATGTATATAACAGGCAGAAGGAAGCATCTCCGATATCATAAAGTATATATATTCTTCATCAGCATCAACAGCCGAGTCGATATAGCCATGTCCGTCTGTCCGTCCGTCCGTCCGTCCGTCTGTATGAACACCTAGATCTCAGAGACTAGAAGAGCTAGAGTAACCAAATTTTATACGTAAGCTAGTATTGTCTGTAGGCAGATCAAGTTTGTTTCAAATTTTGGCCCTCCCGCCCCCGCAATAAAAAATATTGAATAACTCCCACAATTTTTAAGATATCGAGCTCAGATTTTGCAGTGTAGTCTATGTAGCCAATACCTACAATCTCACAAATTCAAAAGGATCGGATAATAAATGGCCTAGTTAAAAAAAATGTTGCATACTTATCCGAGCTGAGCTGAGTAACGGGTATTTCGAAGTCGGGCAGGGCCGACTTTAACTTACGCTCTCGTTTTATTTTCCTTCGGGAAGAAGTATGCCACTCTAGACGATATGAAATCGATTCTTCTTGAGATGGGAAAAAGTATCTTCTTAGAGATAATAAAGCAATACTTGGTGGGGAAAGAATGGGTTTCTTGCAATAGCTAAGAAAGCAATTCTTTCTGAATATTACAAAAATGTCTCTGATCCGGCATAATAAAACAAGAAATATAATTGGTCAAGCCCGACTATAACATACTCTGTACCAACGAAATTACACGCTCAGTATAAATTTAATTTAAATACAGAGTGGGTTCCAAATATAGTTACAAAATAAAATCACTTTTGTGTACAGTTTCGAACATTAATCTAATGAGCCAATTCAAGTCCACTTTTACACAATTCTATTATTTAAACGATAATTACTACTTACACTCCCATCTCTAACTTCTCACTCAAAGTTGTTTGTTTTTTTGGTTGTGCCAAATCAAATTGATTGAGCGCAACGGAGGAATCAAGTTTTTGGCAACTAATAATGAGCAACCCCTTAGCTTTGGAAAAAAAAAACATTAAAATTATAAATAAAATGATATATTCACGGATATCCGCATGTGTTCATTGATTTACACACTCTTTCCCTCTTCCCCATTTTATCCTTCTTACTTCCCAACAGGATACGCAGACAAAAGGCAAACGACTGAAATGGAAGTTGGGACCGCGCGGAAAAGTATGCAATGCTATTTATATTTTATTATGCTAAGCACCCACACTAGCAGAGATATATGTATGTTTGTTGCTCTCTCTCTCCCCCTCACTCAAACTATTTCCCTATACACCTTAACTAAGCTTGGCTCACAGCGGATGCGTGGTTCGGTTATAAAAAAGAAATATTACACATTATGCCAAATTGTTGGAGACTGTCAGGCGACAATAATAACGTTTAAAGTTAAACGCATGGCACAATGGCAGACCGTTTTTGTGTTGGGCGACTATAAAGTCTATGAAAAATACGCAGATGGTGATTCGGTATTCGGTTATCCATTGATAAGAGCCCAAGATGCGAAATGTTTATGCACTTAGTCTGGCAAGTTGCTTGAAGCTTATCTGAGTTTTTATGCTTTTCCAGCTTCTAAGTTCTACTGTTTATTTGAAGTAGAAAAGTGCATTTAATGGTTTTACTAGCAAAGTTTTGAAGAAAGCTAAGCTTAATAGCAGAGGAACTGTGACAAAATATGTCAATTTATTTGGGAAAGTTATGATGGCAATTGATTGTTAATACTTAGTTTCATTTTAAATTGTGAGTCGGACTTAATTCATTTCGTTGGCTACACAATTGTGCGGGGAGTAATCACTACTCACTACTCACTACTCACTACTCACTACTCACTACTCACTACTCACTACTCACTACTCACTACTCACTACTCACTACTCACTACTCACTACTCACTACTCACTACTCACTACTCACTACTCACTACTCACTACTCACTACTCACTACTCACTACTCACTACTCACTACTCACTACTCACTACTCACTACTCACTACTCACTACTCACTACTCACTACTCACTACTCACTACTCACTCACTTCTGACTCCATACTTTCTTCTCTACTCTTGCCTACTTTCAGTAATTACTCACAACATTCGACATAACATTTAGTGCCCCCAATTTTGTAGGCGCTCAATTGTCTACCTTGAAAGTCAGCTTATACAGTCATATATATGTAAAATTTGCTCTTCCCTTGAGTAACTACAAGATTATGCAAATGTTGACAGCCACTAAAACTTATACACCAGCATCGTGTTAAACTAACCCACTGGCAAATAAAAATTTATTGCGTTTCCCACAAAGTAAGAAATCAAAGTCACAATACTTAACCCAAAGGACCCGCAAAGGTACACAAATCCAGAGCCCCCATCGCAGCTAACGACACTAATAAAATATTGAAGGGGCCATCGATAAGCAAAGGAGTTGGTCGTTCCTTCCACTTGCGAACACACACAATCAGCGTTTCACGTTTTGAAGAAATGTGAACGAACCTTGGGGTAAGATTTTCGGTTTGGAGAAACGCTTACGTAGATGGCAAAGATGACGATTAAAACAAATTTCCACGACAACCTGGCGCCGTTTAGCCAGCGGAAGGAAGCGAAATTGTTAAACGCAAAAGTTGCAAAATGCCAGAGTTACGCCAAAAAGGATGGGGTAGGGGCTGGTGGGTTAGTGTGCTATCCCAAAAGCAGCCAACGGAAGCGAAGAGTTTACGACACACGAACACACACTCAAGTGTTTGCACCTTCTATAGCGGGAACTTGGCAACTTGCAGACAAGTTTGAAATGAATGAGCATCGGCTTCCGTTCCATGCGTTACACTGGCCAATGTCCTGCTCCTGTACGAGCTTCTGCCAAGCATGACAATGGCGAAGGACCTTTCGAGTGGCGACCACTTGCCAATTGCGATTATGGTTTATGCACACACACACACACACAAGCGCTTCAATAAAGGTCGTCAATAGGTCGCCCTCAGCACGCTGATATCCTTGGGCATCCTTTTCTATTTTTTTGGTTCAGCAAGGAGCAACTTTCGGCTGTATCAGTTACATTTACAACTTCTTCTTGACCACTCGAGCGCCTTCAATGGCTCAATTATTTTTGGACAATTTGCGAACCAACTAAAGAACTAAAGTTGCCAGAGTCCGCAAACACACACAAGGACATCCAGGGCACTGGCTAGTCACTGAGTGTTATTAACGTAATTGAGTTTGCTAGCCAATTATGCATGCCCATGAGCACGCAACTCAAATTTAAGGCCTGTCCTTGAATTGAATGCTCAATGAATTTTCAATGAAAATTTCGTGTCCTGCTCCTGCCCAAAATGTGCAACAGTTCTTGGAAATTGCATTTTCTTAATTTATTTGCTATGCAAATTTATTTATTGACTGCATTTCAGCATTTCGGTGGGCAAAATCATGAGAGGACACGGCCAGGGTGATCTGACTATTGGTGCGAGGACACACATGCAATTGGTTGCGGTCATCATATCCAGGTTTGAAGGGTCTCACAATAGATTGTTCTCATTTACATATTCAAATGTATCTGCCCGACCCTTGGCTTTTTGCTAAGTTGTGTAGGAAATCAAAATGCGCAACAGTTGAATATGAATTCCAATTATTGAGTCGAAAGAAGGCAACATAATATTAGTATTTATGAAAGAAAGCAAACTTCCTCTCGAGTCCACACCAAGATGATTTATTCTAACCCCAGCCCTCTTCCAAGTCTTAAAACTAACCACCAAAACTCAAAAAATTGGTTCACCCTTCCAAGCAAAACAATGCAAGTCAAATTACGTCATGTTACGCACAATTCCCATCCCCCAACTCTTTTCAAACCCTCAGCTGAAAAATGCAAAAAAAAGACGCACGAACATAAAAATTCACTGTGTGAATTTGGGCGCTCGAGCATGGGTACGGGGGCAACACGACGTATGCGCAATTTGGCGCAACCAACCACAATGAGACCCAAAATTGCCAACTCAATTTATGTTCTGCACTAATTGGGGCCATAATTTAATTTCCAATTTCGAATTGGCCTGGAAGACAATGAAAAATCAGAGCTGGGCTCTGAGTAAAAAAATTGGCAGCAGAGCCTGTTGCTTGTCGCAGCGGTAAACAATAACGTTTCTTGTTTTTTTTTGCACTTTTGGCTCCGAACGCGATTTGCATGCAAAATGAGGCCTCACACCAAAGTCGCAAGAAAAAATTGTTGCTCATGCCAAAATAAAATCGAATTAAATGCAGTGCACATATGCCGGAATGGAGGCAACTCGGGCACCCACTGACAAATGATGTTGACCATGGGCGGTCATGATGCTAATTAATCTTGATTTTCCCCACAGCAAGTGGAGGAGTGGGTGTGCGGGAAGCCCTTATGTCAAAGTGACAATTAAATTAATCACGCCGGCAAACGATTATGTCAACAGGACACCCACCAGGCAGGATGATCTATGCCACACACATATAGAGCAAGGAATCATCTGGGGAGCAGACAGTATAGTATGTGGGTTAGTGCAAAATCTCATTATGTCCTCAGATAAAACTTATAATTAACATTTTGACCGCAGCAAAATTTGCAAAAAAAAAAAAATTGGTCTTTTTGCTTGCGGTCAACAGTTGAGAATTTTATGCTCGAGACATTTTTAATTAGTTTTGCGGTTGACATCTAAAATGAAAATAAATTGCAAAAATTTGTTAAATGGACAACACTAGAAAAATGGGTGGTGCCTGATACAATTAACAGCATCTTGTAGTTAGGTGAGTGAATAGTCTATTTACCTAACACAGTGTGAAAAAACCTGTTCAGAAAATACGTTGAATTCGCATCAAAATATTTGCAAGATGTTTTCTCAAATTTATGAAATGAGCCCAATTCAACTTTACTCATCCGTTGCAAACTTACACTTAGCGAAAAATGCTCTGATATTTTAAAATTTACACTTGGATTTTAATATTTTTATACCCTGTTCCCATTGAAACAGCATGAACAGCCGTGTCGATATAGCCATGTCCGTCTGTCCGTCTGTCTGTCTGTATGAACACGTCGATCTCAGACACTATAAGAGATAGAGCCACAAATTTTTGCACGAATTTATGCTGTACGCAGATCAAGTTGGTTTCAGATTTGAAAAATTCCACCCCGTCCCCCTTTTATCCCCAAAAAACCTAGACCTCCTCTAGAAATCCTAGATCTAAAAAGCCATCAGATCCACATTTTCAAGTTAGAGCCTCGTGGTTTAGCATACATCAAGCTAGGCCCAATATCTATCTATTCTGAAAAGTACAATCAGATCGGACGAAAAACACCGGAGTTATAAGCGAATCAGTTGAGCTGATAAGAGCACCCCCCCGAGTTGTTGGTCAGGACTAGAAAAATGTTGCCTACATTTAGGATGACATCTTCAAAAATTCAAAAACAAATAAATGGAAACAAATGAACAGGGTATTTTGTGGTCGGGAAACTCGACTGCAGCGCCCTTACTTGTTACTATTGATTTAGCGTTACATATGATATTCGTAAACCTGAAGTGTGCACACTTCAATTTGAAAATGAAAACAGTGGAAACTCCAAACTAACATATACTCAATTTGTTTTGGAATCCTTTCCAAAATTCTTTTAGATTCGTTTCTAAAAGACCACGAATTATATGAATTTGTATAAACTCTTAACTATCTCTAGGGGACTCGAATTTGGGACCTTTGGAATTGAACACGATTGAAATGCCATAATCAAGTTTGAATTCCCTGCATTGGGATAATAAAATGGGTAACTAAAATTCACCGTGTAAATCAAATATGATTGTACTAGGTTTGACTATACACAAATTTGCCTTAAAAGTCAAAAAAAGCCTTAAAAATTTGGGAAGTAAAGGGTGATTTTTAAAGAGCTATAGGAAAGTTTTTAAAAAAAAAACACATAAAATTCTGAAAAATGCATGAATATTTGAATCGATAGTACGGTCCATATAATTTAATGTTTGAAGATTATTTCATGCAAATGTTGACCGTGACTGCGGCTCAAATGGTCCATCTGCTTAGTCCAATTTTGGCATACTCTTTGCAACATTTCGGCCGGTTTCTCAATAAATGCTTCAATGTTGTCTTCCAATGCGTCAATTGAAGCGGGCTTGTCTGTATAGACATGAGCTTTAACATAGCCCCACAAAAAATAGTCTAAAGGCGTTAAATCGCACTATCTAGGCGGCCAATTGAACGGTTCCGAACGTGAAATAAAGTGTTCACCGAACTCGCCTCTCAATAAGTCAATTGTTGCGCGTGCTGTGTGGCATGTGGCACCGTCTTGTTGAAACCTCATGTCATGCAAGTTTTGGGCAAAAATAAGTTGGATATCATCTCACGGTAGCGCTCACCATTCACAGTTACGTTACGATTCGCATCATTTTTGAAGAAGTACGGTGCAATGATGCCACCAGCGCATAAACCGCTCCAAACTGAGACTTTTTCTGGATGCATTGGTAGCTCTAGCAATGCTTCTGGCTGATATTCACTCCAAAATCGACAATTCTGCTTATTTATCTATTATCTATTAAACTTATCTTTTAAACTGACCATGTAATGGAAGAAGCGCGCGAAAAACTTTCTTAACAGAGCACGCATTTTGATAATAAAATTCAACAATTTGCAAGAGTTGTTCGTTTGTAAGACGATTCATGGTTAAATTATAGACCATACTGAAGATGTTTGACAGTGAAACAAAACACGAAACGTGCGTGAGCTGTTTAAACCAGTGTTGCCAAAAAGATAATAGCTAAAAAATCACCCATTATTACCTAAACAAGGCGCCAAAGCATGGGGTTCTTAATTTTAGCACATTAAATTCCTTAAGCCTTTAAACCTTTATGTCTTAAAATTAATATAAACATTTACAAATATTCTATGAACATTTTAATGAAAAAAACATAGAGGAATGTTAACTTTGGTTTGGCCGTTTTTCTCAATAAGACTACTTTTCTGACTCTTCTTTTCTATGACAGATATACTACATAGATGTCCGATTTCGAACAAACTTAGTGGAATCATTGGAGAGCAAAGAAAACTCAGAAATACAAAGTTTATAGCCGATTTCCTTGAAAACAAAGAAGTTTTTTTTACTGGAACTAGTTTTTCGACCGATCGGTCCTACGGCAGCTATATGCTATAGTCATCCGATTTGACCGGTGTTCCGACAAATGTGCAGCGTATTTGTACCAGAAGACTTCGTGCAAAGTTTGGACGCGATAGATTTATAACTGACAGAGGAGATAGCAAAGAAATAGACGGGCAGACGGACTAACACAGATGGACAGACGGAAATGGCTACTCAACTCAGCTCGTCATGCTGATCAAGAATACATATATATACAGGGTGCGCCATATAAAGTGTCGGTATGGCAACACTGAATAAATTTAAAAACAAACAACCGATTGCTATATGTTGATCTTGTTCCTTTAATTTGGTCCTGTACAATTTATTTCGACTACTTTTTGAACACAACATCAATCAAGTGGCCGCCTTTATTGGCCACAACAAAATGTGCCCTTTTTGCGGCATTTTTCATCACTTTTTCGAGCGTCTCAGTCGATAAAGTGGCGATTTCGGCACGAATGTTGGCCTTAAGCTCTTCAATGGTCTGTGGATCGCTGGCGTAAACCTTGCTTTTTAAATAGCCCCACAAAAATAAGTCTGGGGCTGTCAAATCTGAAGATCTGGGTGGCCAGTCAATATCGCCTCTTTTTTTGATACCAGGCGTCCAGGGACGTGTAAAGGTATTTCATGGATGCGGTGTGGATTTTCCGTGCCCCATATGCAACAATTTTGCTTATTAACACCACCAGAAAGCGTGAAATGGGCCTCATCGGTCATCAAAATTGGTTTCCAATTGTTAGCACAATTGAACGATTATTTTCGATGAACAGCGTCACTATTTCGGCACGTTGTTTTGGTGTGAAGCGTTCCATGGTCAAAATTGTACTAGATTGATGTTTCCAAAACATGTCTAACAAAAGCAATCGGTTGGTAAATGTCAAAGTTTTTCAGTGTTGCCATACCGAAACTTTATATGGCGCACCCTGTACTTTATGTGGTCGGAAATGTTTCCTTCTATGCGTTAGAAACATCTGGACAATTTCAATATACCCTCTGCAAGGGTATAAAATATTACATTTTACTTTTCTTTCTTACGGATTTGTTTTTAGTTTACCTTTCCATATAAAGTTCACCTAAGCACTCAAAAAGCAATAAACTAGGTGGTGTGGATGACAGAACTGTTGCACTTACGGGAACTGTCATCATGTGTTGAAGTCACTGTCAATCCTTTGATTATACCCGTTACTCGTAGAGTAAAAAGGGTATACTAAAGTCGTGCAAATGTATGTAACAGGCAGAAGGAAGCAGCTCCGATATCATAAAGTATATATATTCTTCATCAGCATCAACAGCCGAGTCGATATAGCCATGTCCGTCTGTCCGTCCGTCCGTCCGTCCGTCTGTATGAACACCTAGATCTCAAAGACTAGAAGAGCTAGAGCAACCAAATTTTAGATGGCAGCTAGTATTTTCTGCAGGCAGATCAAGTTTGTTTCAAATTTTGGCCTCGCCCCCTCCCGCCACCGCAATATAAAATGTTGAATATCTCCTACAATTTGAAGCTATCGAGCTCAGATTTTGCATTGTAGTGCATGTGGCCAATATGTTCAATCCCACAAATTTTCATAAAGATCGGATAATAAATGGCAGAGGTAAAAAAAAACGCTGCATACTTATCTGAGCCTCATGAGGTTATTAAACACTAATTGCCTTGAGTAACGGGTATTTCGAAGTCGGGCTGGGCCGACTTTAACTTACGCTCTCGTTTCTATTTAGATAAAATACAAGCAATTAAAAATAAATTAATTTAATATAAGAACAAACACTATTGAATGAAGAATTGTTTTATTTTAATTAAGTTCCAAATTTCTGGATTTGATCACGAAAAACACCCACAACTTAAGCATCAAAAAGTATGCTGTGGAAAATGCACAACAAAATCGTAATGACTTCAACCTGCCTTTAAAGTTTAATTGTTTCTTTATAAATCTCACAAAATCTCTTTTCCACTTTACTTGATTATCAAATTAACTTTTGAGCTGTTGCATATTTTTGTTGAATTTAAATGAACAAATGAAGAGTGCTGAAGAGTGAAGCAAATTGCTTAAAAACAGACTAAATAAATTCCATCTACCAAACTGAATTAGCACTGACGACGCCAGGACTTGATTTAGTTTACAAATTTAAATAAAAGCTTTCTGTTAAAACAAGTTAGAAAATCGGTGAGGCCAGACTCTAAAATGCTCTTATTTATACCTATATATGTTGCGGTTGCAGTATTAGTAGAAACATTGAACTTTCGTATGCTCATAACTTCAATAGCGCATTTCCATAAAGAATACTGATTACTAGTTCTGTCTACAAGGAACATGCTACGTATCTTCTCACTCATTAATAAATCTGTACATTTTTCTCGAATTAAGTACAAACGGATCAATATCAAACGGTAAGTACGAATATACCTGATTCAAGTACACTATTTTTATGTCAGTACGAATTTTTCAATCCCGAAATAATTGACTCTAGATTTTTCGGGATATATTAAGAACATTTTGAATTATTTGAAGAACTTTTTTATTGTACTTTAAGCTTGTGATGATCTTAAGTCTCACCCGACTTATTTCCTAAATAAGCACAAAATATTATATCTTTAAGTCTAAAAAATTCTTAAGACAGCACCATTACATTTTTGAAACAAAATAGGAGCACTTCAAATCGAGACGTTGTGAGTCTATTTTGTACTCAATTCAAGTTATTTTTAATTGAACTAAGAATGCGGGATTCAAATGGCTTACTATAAGCATGAAATGTTCCGGGTTCAAGAATTCGATATTAGAGTGTTTCGGTCTTAATTTAAGTACTTCTACGAACAAAACAAACTTTAAGCTTTAAGTTCTTCGATATGAGAATGTTTTTTTCATAATCTATTTCAATTAATTTAAGGAAAAATAGAGTACAAAAAAAAACTTATTCAGCTTCTGAGTTGCCTAAATCGGCGAAATTTTCTAGTAGTATTATGACCTCTTTATCCAGTTCAATGTATTTTTTAGAGTACGATGAAGTACTTTCTGATATGGACGATATTAGAGGGTCTGATGTCAGTAACAGTGCATGCATTAAATCCTCCATCGTATTAATGCTCGAATTTTTTCGGGTGTGGTTCATCCGATAGTTGCGCATGTCCTTGTTTCGCGCTTCAAGCGCTTCCTCTGACATCATGCCTATTGGAAGTGGAACATTTTTTATAATGTCTGCCCCATGTATCAGAATTTTATGAATAGAGGAGGGGTTGTAAAACCATGGGTATTCTTCTACAAATATGGTAGGGTGCCCTGCGCTGCTGCAAGCTGCTGGTTCTATTAATTCCATTCGAGCATTCAGCCAATTTTCGTTTTTCTTCTCAAAACGTACAAGGTGTCTTTGGCAATCATTCCACTTTTTGTCAACCTGGGATGCAAAATTTGCCAATTTTTATGTATTTGTCGACATTCCTCATCGGTGAGATGGTTTTTGTCAATGATTTTGAGAAAAACATGGTTTTGAATCGCTTCAACTTTTTTTTTGTGGCACTGCTTCGTTGAGCCATATCTTAAAGAGCGTGACTCTCAACACTGACATTTTACCTATAAAATGTAATAAACTAATAAGGCGCAGAAAGGAGCAGTTCATTTTGACACTGGACGACTCACAATCGTCCATTTTTACAAACACATAAAGATTTAAGACCAATACGGGCCAATATCAAAAATTCTACTCCACGAAAGTCGCGGGTATGTAAGTAACTATACACTAAAAGAAATGTTAAGTTCGACATCGATTTACCACTAATACATATAAGAACAGGACACACACACATTTTTTTTATTAAGTACATACCAACTATGGTTAAATTAAAGACTTAAGTCTAACCAAATCGCAAAACTTTAACTTTCTCAGCCCAAAATAAAACACATTAAAAAGGCGCGAAAATGTTTTTAGGTATGGGCAGAGAAGTATAGTGAACTTTGCAATCTGAATAAATATTGGCGGTATGTTAGCATTCAAGAAAATAAAAAACATTTACAAAATTTTAATTTTAAATTTGCATTTATTGCCTGCCAGATTGGCCAAACCGACCACTGTGCGTTGTTGATGTTGTAAGTTTAAGAAGATTTTTATACAGTTGCAAAGGATATAATAATTTGCCACGCATAGAAATATTCATTTCCGACCCCATAAACCATATATATTCTTGATCAGTGTGAAGAGCTGAGTCGATTTGGCCCTGTTCGTCCGTCTTTCTGTCTGTCTGGTTCTACGCGAACTAGTCTCTCAGTTTTAAAGCTATCGAGCTGAATTTTAGCACAGAGTCGTCTCTTTGCTGCACACTAAGTACTAATATGTCGGAAACGACCGGATCGGATGACTATATCTCATAGCTCCCTTAGGAACAAACGGTCGGAAAGCTAGTTTTAGTGGGAAAAACTTTTTGCTATTCAATGGAAAAGTATCCAAGCTTTTTATTCGTAGGTTTTTATTGCTTTTTATAGTACTGACAAGTTTGATGAAAATCGGACAACTATATGGTATAGCTGCCATACAAAAGATAGGTCTTAAAAACAGTCTTAGTTAGAAAAACTTTTTTGTTTTTAACGGTAGCATCCTGCAATTTGTCTGTATTTGTCTGTTTCACATGCTTTCACATAATTTTACACATTTTTGGACAAATCGGATGACTATGTCATATAGCTACCGTACGAACAATCGATCGGAAAATGGGAAAAAGATTATTTTTTGAAAGTATTTAAGCGAGCACTTGCAAGGGTATAAGTTAGCTTAGCTTTCTCGTTTTTAATGTTTTTTGTTTTCTTGTTTAGGGTATTTTTAACATTGTCCTTATTTTTTACAATTTGACCGACTTTCTCTCTTGATGTTTAATACTTTTACTTTGTTGTAATCGAACTTTATTGTATTACATTAAAAAGATATATACGATAAAGAGAGTATTACGGTGTAATATCTTTTCCTTTCAAAAATTTTTGTTATTGCCAGACATGTTCCTCAATCCAGGGAAGAAAATAGGCAATTCGCGTATATACTCCAGGTAGTCCACTGCCACAAGTTCCCCCAAGAGAGGTAATTCCCACTACATAGGGCACGGTTATGTGTCCTTGACGTTGATGGAGTAACAATGGACCTCCCGAGTCTCCCTGTAAAAGCAAAATATAATTGAATGATAATACGTCTAAATTTACACACAACTTACTTGACATGTGTCCATGCGACCAGAGTAGTCACCAGCACAAAGCTGTCCTGGTACTATATCATGCTTTAACCTATTGGCACCGGTAAAAAAGTTGGCACATCGCTGATTATCCACAGGAAGCAGCTGAACGTACTGCAACTTATGCGATGGGGGCCCAGCTATACGTTTGAAATACAAGTAATAATGGTTGGCATTTTCACTGCAGATCATTGTATAAGTATACGAATTTGAGTGAGTTGAATCACTTTGCAAAAACGAACAAAAAAGCAAGTTCAGTAAAACGAGCATATATCCCAACCCCAACGACCCTCGCAACATATATTTGTTCACTCACCAAAACGGGTTTGACCATAGCCCAGAGCGGTCAATGGGCGTTCTGGCACAGACTCGTGTGTCCACAGACAGGCTATGGGACGATGATGTGCACTCCTCTTCAGTTTTATAATTGCCAAATCATTGTATGAGGTTTCATCGTCATAGTTTGGATGTTTCTTAATAAATTTTATTTCAATTACCTGCGTCTGGGTGTCGTTTAAGCCAACGCCACCAATTAATGCCACCGTCGGGGATTCCCTAAATAAGCAGAAACGGTGATTAGTATTTGAAGTGATTACCTTGCGTTGCTGGTTTCCTTACCCGCCGATGCTGACGCAGTGGGCGGCGGTTAGCGCAAATTTGCGTGCGATTAAAACACAACCACAATTGTATATATATCTGTCGACACTTGAGCCTTTGCCTTTGGTATTACGATGAGAACGCCAGCCAAGAGCACACTAAAAATGAATCAAATAAGAAAATCCTGTAGGCTTCAACAATGCCGAAGATTTCAAACTCTTTTTTAAGCCTTTCATCGAGTTTTCAAATCAGAACAACAATGGAAGAATTCGTAATTTCATCAGAGGAAAGGTCGATTTTACATCTTCCAGATATCACCTAAACTATCTGAACCTAAACTTACAAATAATGGAGTTAATTCTGGATTTATCTGTCAGATAGCAGCTGTCTAGAAGATGTGAAATCGGCACTAAATTGTAAGATTATCTGACACATTGCAGCTATCTAAAAGATTAGAAATAGGCCCTAAATTAGAAAACAATAACTGAAATCTTAAGTACCCAAATAAGAACAAATTTCGACCGAGCTGATCAGTTTAGTTTACCATATAGGGATGTTCATCAGGTTGTGTAAGCCTTCCGCCAACCACTTGGTTTTCAGTCTTATGAAGTCGGCTAACAGTTGGCTCCACAGCCTCTGATTGGTAAGATCCAGCAGTGTCTCGCCTGCGTCGTGTCCTTTCGTAAGCCTTCGAGCAGGCTGTTGAATTGAAATGTATCCAACTTATACAAAATAGATATAGAAATGCTTACGCACCTTTCACACTTTTAGATGGTTCTGGCTCTGGCAAAACATATCCTCCATGGGGACAGCACACATATGCCTCCTGTGCAATCGATGGACATGATATGGTTGATATTTCAGGCCCAGCTTGCACAGCACTAATGCAATCTCGATATCTCACACAACGTCCAACCAGTGGACGATCATGGGCATAACAGTTTCCGTATGGATCGAACGAAATAGCAGGAGCAGGGTAAGCTCCTAACCAAGTGTTATGCTGTCTACCATAATGATGACTTTTTGGCTCAATGACCGGCAAAAAAATCACAACACAGACTAGCAACCAGTAAGAATTTGCCGTCATATTGCCGACACACAAGCGATCGTCCGTCTAATTGCCAACTGAAATACAATTTGGGCATACATATACTGAAATAGTTCTGGCGTTTCGTTTTCAAGTTGTTTCGCATTCTTGTTTCCAGCATCTAAATTTGATCTTTCACTTCACTTTCAATCAAAATAAAACGAAATGGCAAAGCGTGCTTTGTCTGTGCCGAAGTCTGAATACACTTGCAAAAGTTGGCTTCAACTCATCTTTGACTATAAGTAAAACCGATCGAGTTTAAAGTTTATCAAATGATATATACGGGGGTGTCGCAGAAATCTCTAGAGATTTTCGTATAAACGATTGAATTTTGAACTAAACTAGGACAGCTTTAGATGTAAAGTGACAGCAACGCTGCAGGCTACTAGATTATAGTGAAAGGAAACCGTACGCATCAGTCGGTTTCAAATCTCTTAACTCTTGTCAACTAATCTAGTGGCCCGGAATTTGGAGACATTTCACATATAAAGACAAGCAGTTGTAGCTCGCAATGAAAGCGTTTATACGACAGTCTCTAGAAACTTCTGCGACACCCCCGATAGTTTCATTTTTGCTCAGTTCGGATTATTCAACATCGGAAAAGCATATCACAGATTAGTTCGCAAACTATCTTAGCCAAACTAGGTGTAAGTCAATCAATGTAATCAATCAGATTAAAAATAGTTTTATCCGGAATACGTTTCTTTCAACTGATACGTCTACTAGATATGGGTGCGTGTCGAACATTTTACACACGACACGACTCTAACACGAACACTATGCTTAAAACGCCCATACCACACGGTTATAACTGCAAGCCGTGTTTAAACCGAACCGGTTCGAACCCGGAATTTCAACTTTTATTTTACTTGAGTCGAACCTGTTTAGAAATTAAAGCTGAACCCGAACCTGTTCCGAACCTAAGATTTAGTTATTTAACTTGGATATTTCGGAAGGTTGAATAAATAAAGGTGTTATGCGGTTTCCAATTTCGAAAATCGTATTTTTTTGGCCTCATTTTATTGGTCCTTACTCCGTTATTTATTGACTGCTCCCAAATATCCTAGCTCACACTATAATGGTGGGTATTTAAAGTTAATATCGCTCAACAGTTACTCTACTTATCGTTTTAAACATTTTTGAAAAATTATTTTCCGTCGAGGTCAAACTGAATACATTGAAATAATTTAAAAACTTCAGTGAAAATGTTCATTTGGTAAATTTGGAAAACAAAAGTAGGTCATATCTAAAAGTATCATTCCAGTTGAAAGCGATCTTGAAAAGTTGGTTTTAACAATTTTCTAAGCTCTGACTAGGAAATGTATGGTGATTTGTTTACTTCGGAATCCAAACTGTTGCGACGGAAGTAAATGATAATTTGTTTCGTGACACATGTTCCTGTAAAACATGTTCAGTTTGGTCTATAAAATAAACATGAATCGACTTACAAACGAACAACGCTTGCGAAGAAAGTAAGTGGTGATTTTTTTTAGCAACTTTCTTTAAGGCAAAACTGTTTTTGGCAACTCAGCTTTTTTCGTGTTACATGTTACTGTCAAACATGTTCAGTTTGGTCTATAAATTAACCATGAATTGCAGATTATAGAATTTTATTATCAAAACTTAGGCTTATATTCTTGATAAGCATCAACAGACGAGTAGATCCGTCCGAATAAACGCACAGATCTCAGAGATGGGAAATGATAGAGGATTGACTTGTGGGACAAAAACTTCTTATAGCAGGCAGATCTAGTTTATTTTAAATTTTCGCCACACCCTCTGGGCATATTTAGTAATCAGTATTATTTATCGATTCGTCAAAGAAATGGTAAAGATCAGAAGAGCGATAGTCGAGTTAGATGCGATTTCCTCGGTCAGTTTGAAAGCTAACTTTACGAAATTATGCCCAAAGTCTTGTAGTACAAGTTTCTGCAGTATATCGAAACCGGAAGGATCGGGTGACAATAGCATATAGTTGACATAGGAATGATCGGTCGAATAACTAATTTTAGTGAATAAAAACTTTTGTATTTTTAATGAAAACGCCTCCAAACTCTGTATTTACTAGTTTTCTATGCTTCTCCATGATTCTGCCAAGTTTGGTCGAAATCGGACATCTTTATAAGTAGTATAGCTGCCATAGAAAAGTAAAGTTAGAAAAATAGTTTTAGTAAGAAAAGCTTGTTTGTTTTTAATGGAAATGTCCTCTATTTTATTTATCAAATCCGACAACTGCTAAAAATTTGTAATATATATTAAAAGATAGATGGCAGGTATGCTGGCCTATTTCCGTATGTTCCGAGTTGTGATTTCCTAGAAACGATTAAAGATTTCGGTTGCAGCGTTTGGTCATCAATGGCCGTTTTCCTATGTTCTAGGAAATCTAGTGTCGAATGAAAATAGCAGGGATTTTGTAGATTAAAGCTGCACCATTCCGGTTCCGCATGATTTTATCGAAATCTGTAAGATTTGATCATTCTACAAATGTTGTCTATACTTTTGTTCAAGACTTTCTGCAATGATTGTTTAATATGACTTAAAACCTGACTTAGAAGATGTTCCATCTAAGCTCGTCAAGCTGATCATTGGGTGCTTCCATGCTTTACAATCTGAATTAACAACTTGTTTCTAGGAGCTGTGACGGTTTAATTTAATAATTTTACCCTTGTTTGTTTAAGCTTTGGCTTATTACACACTATGGTTACCTTGTTTATACATAGTACATATATATACACACAAGCACAATTAGTTAAAGCACGGACTTATGCTACGCAGACTTAAGATCTAGCTCCCGTTCCTTTTCGGTTCCCTCGTACATGGACTGTCGTCGCATGGCTTCTTGCAATTGTTTCTGTTCAAACCGACGCGCCGACCACTGATACCTGCGAACAGCAAATTAATAGTGTATTCAAGGGACCATCTAGTCAATTCATTTGGTTCTCCAGTACACTTACCTGCAGGCCATCCAATAAACAATGGTGCCACAAAAGAAAGATCCGAAGCCCACATGCGTGGAAAGATGCGTCCGAGATGTGCCTAAAAACGTAAGCACACCAATTCCAATTCCGCCGCTAATGCCATAGAGGAAACTGTTACGAAAGCAGGGTATCTGCGCCACATCCCTCCCAAAGATAACAAAGCTCTGCAATTTGATTGAGATTGAGTGAGGCAGCTGCCGGGAGTTGTAATATTTTTGGTACCGCCTACCTTGCTGGGTTCGTCTGCTTCATCTGCCATACCTTGGACTTGGTTGTATTAAATTTATTCACAGAGTAAACAAAAACAATTTGTATTCAAAGTGGTGGGAAGAACAGCTGTTGCCTGCCAGTGTTGCCCCATTGCATCGTGAGAAAAAATGTGTGTGTGTGAGTTTGTGGAAGTCGTACGACAAATGTCTGACGTCATACAACAGTCAGTTGGATTTAAATTTGAAAGCAAGCCAAGAAGTAAAAATTTAATTACATCGCACAAATTTAACACCTTCGATATTACTTGGTAAAGCAAATGCGATGCAAATGTTGTTGCTAAATTAAATTATGAATGAACGCATTCGCTATCTATTTTAAATCTATGTTCTTAGGAACTAAGAATGGATGTAGAATATGATGAAAGAATTGAGCCGAGCTAGGATCATAATAACGTATAACAATTGATTAATCATTTTAAACTTAAAATTTTTTAATAAATATTTTTTATTAATTATAATCTAAATTGATTGTTTTTTTCTAAAAATAAAAAAGTTATCAAATAAATGTTATTCAAAAATTGTGACTTAACAATTAAATTTGGATTTTTATTTAAAAATCTTATTATAATTGTTATTTTATAATTTTTATTTTAAAAGTTAAAACAGCTATGTTCCCTTAAATAACGACGAACACCCATGGATTTTCTGTGAGTTTTAGCCTTGAGTTCGATAAATTCGCGAAAGGCACTTCCGGTTGCTCTACCTTGTTGTTATCGAATCATGATTTGATTTTATATTATGTAAATAAAAAATCGATAACACTGCTGCGGAGAAAGTTACTCCAGTATATATATATAAATTTACTATATCGTCATTGATACATTGAAACGTAAGTATAGTGCACCCAGATTTAAAATAAAATATGATAAAGATTACACTTATAAAAATGTATGACTGGAAGTGGTGTCCCTTGAGTATGTTCTTTTGATAAGTCAAATAGGCTAAATGCTATGATATTTAAGAGGCCTTATGGCACAATATTCCATGGGGTGTGGGTTCCAGCCTCAGTCAATTCCAACTAGAAATACATATCCGTCAATTATTGATTAATTATACAGGAAAGACCTACCAGTTTTGTAAATTTGTCTTGACAGGCCATGCGAATGCGTGCTGATGTAGCAGGCGCCTCCAATTGGCATTCCCCACTCAAACCCTGATCTTTGCGAGCAGCTGAAACTGCCTCCTTGATTGCAAAAAAAGCAGATGCTCCTATGAATAGCGGAGGTTCACCGACGGCCTGTAAGTAAACCAGATAAGATTATTGTAGATACCAAAAACCAAATAAGTGGAAGTTACCTTCGATGAATAAACTGCTCGTGGATTAGGTGCTCCAGTCAGAAGGGTGACATTGAATTCACCGGGTATATCTGCAAACCCTGGTAGCTTGTACATTCCAGGGCCTCGGGAATATAACATTCCCTCGGGCGAGTACACAAGCTCTTCTAGCGTAAAAAGACCATATCCCTGCATAAAAGCACCTTCAATCTGTCCAATGTCTATGGCCGGATTGATGCATGATCCAATGTCCATTACAATGTCCGTGCTTAGGACCTGGTGATCTCCGGTGAGACAGTCAATTTCGACAACACTGATGCCTACTCCATTTGTGTAGTAGCTGAAGGTTCGTGCATTGGGATTTGTCTCAGGGTGATAGCCTAAGTCTGGAATGGCGTAGAACCCTGTTGCCGACAGGCTGACACGATCAAAGTATGCCTTGTTGATCCACTCTTGCCACGTTCCCTTTGGTAGAGATTCCTTAATAGGCGCGAGTCGCTTGTTGAGCTTCTCACAGGCATCCAAAACGGCCATACCGTTCAGATCGGATCCCACACTGGCTGCAGTTGCCGATGTGTTTGGCACTTTGTCCGTGGCTGTCTCGGAAATGTGTATCAGTTCGATGGGAATGCCCAGTGCTCGTGCCGCACACTGAATCATTTTGGTATTCAGACCTTGTCCAATCTCAACTCCTCCGTGGGAAAGCAACACTGATCCATCGCCATACACATTGATAAGAGCTCCCGCCTGATTAAGATGCTTGCTGCCAAAGGCGATTCCATATTTGGTGGGCACCACGGCCATTCCGCGCTTGCGCCAACGATTCTCACTATTGAAGAGTCCGATCTCGGTTGCTTTTCTTTCGAAATCCGCCTGCTCGAGGCAGTCTTCAAGGCAACGTTCGATGGGAAAGTGTTCCAGCTGCTGGTTGTAGTGGGTAAAGTCACCCGTTTTGTAGAAGTTCAATCGCATCACATCCAGTACATCCCGGCCCACTATGCGTGCCACATCCCTAATTATGTGCTCGGCAGCGAACATGCCTTGAGGGCAACCAAATCCGCGAAATGCCGTATTGGAAGGAAGATTGGTTTTGCAGACCCAACCAGCAACGCGTACATTGGGAATGCGATAACAGTTCTCAAAGTGGTACATTGCCCGTTCTAGAATCTGAAGGACTCACAAAATTATTACCTACATAAGACACAGCCGGAGACTACTCACCGCAAAGGATACATCCATTGACCAACCAGCATTATTGTAGCACTTGATGTCGCAGGCCGTAATGAGACCTTCCCGGGTGAAGCCAATCTTATACTTGAACAGAAATGGATGCCGGGTGCCAGTGGTGAGCATGTCCTCATCACGATCCAGCATACAGCGTACTGGCCGCCGAAGTCGATAGGCAGCCAAGGCTACGGGTAGGGCTATCGTCAGATTTCGAGTGTCCTTGCCGCCGAAACCACCACCCACACGCTTCGCCCGGCATACAACACGATGGGCCGGCAGTGAAGTTACAAGTGAAACTTGTTTCTGCACCTCCGATGGATGCTGAGTTGAGCAAAAAATTTCAAGTTCATCACTATCTCGTGGAATGGCCACAACAGCGTTGGTCTCAAGATAAAAATGTTCCTGTCCTCCCACACGGCAGCTGCCCTCGTAGACGTGATCTGCCTCGGAGAATGCCTGCTCCACATTACCTTTGGTTACATGACGGGGAAAACCTGGAAAGTATGACTTATGTGCGATTGCCTGCTCGATGGTTACTATCATGGGACCAAGTTCCTCGTACTCTATACGCACTAGACGCGATGCTCGTTGGGCCAGTTCTTTGTTATCCGCAGCGATGGCTCCGATAACTTGCCCGTAGCAGTGCACTTCGCCAGCAGCAAAGACATGCTCGTCGTGGAACACGGGGCCCACTTCATTCTCGTGCACTGTCAAGTCCTCGTGACTGAAGAAGGCATGCACTCCCTCTAAGGCCAAAGCTTCGCTGGCATCTAGCTTGGTGATCTTGGCTCGGGCCTTAGTGCTAAGCACAAGTGCCAAGTAGACTTCTCCATCCATCCGAGGAATGTCATCCGTGTAAATGGCTTCACCAGTGGCCTGTTTTAGGGCAGCGGCATGCACCTTGGGTCTTCCGATAGGATCGCAACTGGGCTGTTCACTGCAGACGCGTTCGAAGAGTTGAGCACTGCGTGGAACGGGAGTGTGAAAGACCTCAGACCCGCTGATCTCTGCTGGAGGTATGGCATTCTCTGGCATGTTTCCAGCCTCACACAACTTTCGGCTGATGGCCAAATAAGCCTTGAAGAAGAGACTAACCACCAAGGCGCGTCTGTAGGCAATCAATCCACCCGGCGCGGAGGCAGCTAAGGGCAATTCCGCACACAAGCTCTCCGCCACACGCTCCACCAGAGTGTGAGTCCAAGGCTTTTTGACCATCAGCTCTGCAGTTAGCGGCGCCAGGACCGTTGTGGGCGCCATTCCTCCAAAGGCCAGACTAATCTTCTCAACCACGTTCGAATTGGGCTCGAAGCGAACATTGACGGCTGCATTGACTATGGCTATGTCATCGTCTCGTCGACGTGCCTGTTTGAAGGCGACCACATGCTGATCTGCTGTTGTCTTCTGAAAGTGTATGCCTAGGAGAACCTCATGGGGTGCAAGGATGTTGCGTCGATAGCCGGTAAAGAAGCCATGACCCATGTAGACGGTGCGATAGTGCAGCTTACCATCCACAAAGCTTCCCACCTCTAAGCGAGCACCACCTGCCGTCAACACTGGATTCATATCGGATATGGGACTACCTGTCATAATGTTTCCCCCTAAGCTGGCGACGTTGCGGATCTGGTTGCCCGCAAAGTAGTGCAGCATATCCACTGCACACTGAAAGAAGCGCGTCTGTGATTCCGGCAGTTGCTCTATCCGCTGGCGAAGGTAAGCATCGATCTCCATCAGACTAATGGCAGCACCAAAGTATACACTCTCCTCCGATTCACGAACCTCCTGTAGTTCCGGGACTTGAATGGGGTTAATTAGAACGGGGTAGAGGAAATGCTTGAACTTGACCTCCACTCCCACCTCCGTGTTGCCCACAACTAACTTCGCTGCCGGATACTCCGCCTTCAGCTGAAGCAGCTGCTGCAAAGTAGTCGGTCGGTACCAGCTAACCCGCTCCGAACGAAAAACCAGGCTCTCGTTGTCATAAGCTGCCGTCAACTGCAGCTCTGGAGGAAAGATGGGCTCCTGACTGGCGTCGAAGGGCAGGAACTCGCTTTGCTCAAACAGTTTGTCATCGGTCTCTGCTGAGTTTCCGCCATCTCCACAGCCTTTGCCGTTGACGCGACAACATTTTTCACCCATTCCGCAGGCAAACTCTTTGGTGAAGGTCTTGTAACCCTCGAGGATGGGTCGATAGCCTGTGCAACGGCACAGATTGCCCTGGAAAGCCACCTCCAGGTCACGCATGGATGGCTGATTGGCGTTACGCAGCAAGGCATACATGGACATAACGATGCCCGGTGTACAAAAGCCACACTGCGATCCATGGGCCTTGGCCAGACGTTCTTGTACCGGGTGCAAACGTGTCCTGGTACTGCCGATGCCCTCTACAGTGGTTACGGCGCAGCCGTGCATGGCGCACACGGGCATGAGGCAGGCATTGACTGCCAGATGATTGATCTTCTTCCTGCCACGATCAATTCTGGAAATCATCACCGTGCAAGCACCACAGCCACCTTCGGCGCAACCAAGTTTCGTGCCACACAAACGCAGTTTGTTGCGTAAGTAGGTGAGAAGCGTGCATTCTGGATCTGGATTGGGGTCTGACACCTAAAAATGTAAAGTTGTTAACGACATTCAGCATACAAGTTTATCCAATTTTGCCCACTGTCAGGCATAAACGCACAAGAATGCAAGCCCCAAGTTCTCGACGGGGGTGAGTCAACTGATAAGGCGACCTTGGTGCTACCCACCCATAAATATTGACCCTGCATAGTGGGTCAATGGCTATCAGCACCGCATGCAAAATAGTTCAAATAAATGTGTAAACAATAGAACACATTTTCCAACTGGATCCCAAAATATCTTTACCTTTTTTCCATTCACAAAAAACACCAACACTGACATCTGTGTATATCTGCGGCGTAATTCCTACTGAGTATTTGTAAAACTCGAAGTCGCTTTATTAATTCATCCAAATTGCTGCCTCGATACGCCAAAGACTTCTCGTTTCCCTTTAGCTACTGTTTATTGTGCTCTTGATGCCATGGAGTGTGCACTGTCAACTGATCTAGCTGCTCTCATGCGCCACGCCAAGAGGCTTAATCGATGTGCAAAAATTGAGAGAGACAGTAACAAAGCAATGTCCGAGGAGAGGGAATTGGACGTGCCAATCCCACAGTGATTGGAATGCTCAGCGACTGCGATTCGTCGGCAATTCGATCGTTGTGGGTAAGAGTTTATATCAATTGAAGCACTGGTGCTGCTCACATATGAGCAATCGACATCCTGTGGACCTCTCTGTTGTGTGCCACATCAGTCTAGACTCTAGAGTCTAGATGTTGCAATCTAAGGGAGTAAAGCTTGAATCGGCCACGGTAGCATCCAAGTAAAATGAGAAGCTTACTCTCCGGCTTGAGGTCTAAGTCAGTTATCCCAGGAAAATTGAGTGTGGAGTCACATGTGGTGAAAATTCGATTATGAGGTCGGCTCAAGGATGAACCAGACCAAGCACCAGCATAAAATACGACTCAGCTACAAAAGCAACGGAGTCTTCATTCACACGGAAAGGCGACTAAGCAAGCAAGAATGGATGAGGGAAAGCATTTCAAATCCAAACTCCCGCTGTTAGACGACTTAACGAAATCTCTGTAGAGCAAGAATCGACCAGAAAGATAGGCTTTCAAATAAATGTTGGCCTGTTCCAGATATTTTAGAACCAACTTACTGTGTTTAAGACGCATCAAGATCATATAAAACTGTGTTATTGTTTTGAACCATGTTAGTTCAGAGATTACCATTTGAATCAGATGCTTTAGTCGTCCAATTTGTATCAAATTTGGCGGAACTATGAGGGAGCATAGAAAACTTTAAGGCAATGTTAGGCTTGAGCTGCAGCTTAGCAGTATACCTAGTATAGCTAGTATTTGTGAATTGACCGTTGGTGCAGAAGTACAAGATTTGTTTGCTCCGTCATGGTGCACCATGAGTTCCTGCCAGAGGAAAAAACGGTCAATAAGGAGAACTACCTGCAAGTTGTGAGAAATCTGAATGGATCAATATAAATTGGCTTTTGCACCATGAAAACCAATGCTCACACAATAATGCCCTTAATCCCCATACCTGGCATTCTTGGACTTTTTCCCGTTACCACAACTATACCTATAAGTATAAATATTATGCCCAAACAGCGAATGTCATGAAAGATTTCATTACTTTTTTGATTTCATCAGCAAGAAAGGAAAAAAAATAAACAAAATGAAATACAACCATTCCCTCAAAATTTTTTCCCTATACAGCTATAACCTATACCTACAGCTATAACCTATCGTCATCCGATTTTGACAAAACTTTGAAGAATTGTGTGTAAGCTTATAAAATTTATGTATGCCAATTTTAAAGAGGTTTACATTGAAAACGAAAAAGATTTTCTTACTTAGACTAGTTTTCTAACCTTACTTTTCTATGGCAGCTATACTATATAGATGTCCGATTTTAACTAAACTTGGCAGAATCGTGGAGAAGTATAGAAAACTAGTAAATACGGAGTTTGCAGACGTTTGCATTTAAAACAAAAAAGTTTTTCTCACTAGAAGTAGTTTTTCGACCGATCGTTCCTTTGGCAGCTATATGTTATAGTCATCCGATCCAGCGTGCTTGTACCAGAAGACTTCGTGGAAAATTTGGTAGCGGTAGCTTTAAAACTGACGAAGGAGATCGCATAGAAACAGACGGACAGACGGACAATGCTAAATCAACTCAGCTCGTCATGCTGATCAAGAATATGTATACTTTATGTCGTCGGAAATGCTTTCTTCTCTGCGTTACAAACATCTGGACAATTTCAAAATACCCTCTGCAAGGGTATAAAAACCTGCCGCAAGGGCATACAAACTTCGGCCGAGTCGAAATTAACTTTCCTCCGTGTTTTTGTTTTTGTTTGCAGCCCTGGATTTAACACTAAGTTACTGTTTTAGCTTCTCTTGACTTATTTTTAGCTATCTGTAGATATTTTTTTGCAAGTCTAGCATCTTTAGGAACTCATGTTCTGGCCACTCAGACATTAAAGCAATCGTGACGGTGTACGCTCTGGCTAATAAGAGGATCAACAGCAGCTGGAATTGCAAGGAAAAGGAACCAAGAGTGAGGCTAAGTTACATCAAGGCGCCTGTGACGCCATCGCTCGAAGATGACTCCAATAAAGTAATGGCCATTTACTAACTGACGAAATTCGGTTTAACTTATAACTGGACTTTCGCAGTCTGCTAACTTAACATTTAGTCCATTGACTTGCAGACCTTAAGTATATTTTTCGTTTTGCGACTTCAAGTTTCTTGTGATATAAGCTTATTAGTTTTAAATAGCTATCTAGGCACCTTTAAACTGGTTTTTAAAAATAACAAAAAAATTTCAACCACCATAAATTATGTTCTGCGAACGCAAATACCATTAAAAGCAAATCAGAACCAGTTCAAAATATTTAGACTAGATGACTATTTCTCCAAATATTGTAAGATCGAATTGTGAAAGTTGGTGTATTCTATTTTATATTGAGCCAATATCTTATACATTTAATGTTAGAACCAGTTTAGTGCTTTAACTTTCAGCTAATATTAACATTTAGGTTTACTACAATTCAAAACAAAACTGATTTATTTAGATTTTAGAAATTATTCAATGTTAAGCCCTAGCAAACTGTGTAAGAGGTAGCTTGTATTCGAGTTTTGGGCTCAATTAAATATGCAGTCTTCTGAAGGTCAGCGCTTATTTTGGACAAAGCTGAGACCGACCGTTAGACAAATGGTCTAAGTATATAAGGAAACTTAAACTCAAACTGAAATCATCAAACCAAAATTATTGCTATTGAATAGATAGACCAAAATGCCTGTGCATAATTAAGATAAATACTGAATTTCCTTTTATAAAACAAGGAACATTGTTTGCGATTTCTTTGATGTTTTTCAATGAGCTTTTCGCTACTTTTTATATTTTATTGTAAATTTAATTAGTTGTGTAAAATTTCTAAATATTGCTCGATTAAATCGACCGATGGCATTGCTGGTATATGTTACGAGTATTTCGCAATCCGTCAATGTGAAAAGCAAATGGCTTAGGGCACAATGTTCCATGGGGTGCTGGTTCCATCATCCGTCAGTTCGACCTGGAAAAAAATAGTCGATCAGTTTTTTATTGTTGAGGGCCCAGTCTCTCAAAAGTTCAGCTTGGTTAAACTTTAGACAAATTTTTTCAGCGGGATACCTGAGTTAAAGTACTTTTATATAAAATGACAAATAAGAAAGTAGATTTTGTGTTTATCTGACACACAACAGTTGTCTCGAAGATGAGAAATCGGTCCTTAAGCTATCTTCACATCAATGTCGATAAATTGCAATTGCTGCTACACAGAGGGAAAATCGTGTTCAGAAAATAAGATTAATTCATCTCAAAACAAGAACAGAATGTGCTCTCAAATTTTTCAGAACATATGTTCCGAGTGTTCTTGAAATGAGCACAATTCAGCTCAGAACCGAACAGAATAAGTAGCCGTTCAGATGTGCGGCTCCAGAAGTGGGCAATAGCCTAACGAGCTAACGCGTCCGCCGTAGCGTCGTTCAGAAATTCGACTTGGAATTAGACCTGGAATTGGATCTGGACCTCTGGTCCTGGACTGGATCTTGGACCCTCTGGTCCTGGACCTGAAATTTTTTTTTGAGCTTAAAATGTTCTCAAAAACTGAACATTTGAACTCAAATCAAGAATTTGCGTTCTCAAAAAAAAGTTCTCGAAGTGGGAAATATTTCTTGAAGTGAAAAAATCCGGTGATGATTAGTTTTTGACACCGAATGTTCTCACTTTGAGTCCAATGTTCTTGGTATTTTCCCTCTGTGTAGGGTTAGTTTGACTAATCGGACATTGAGAAACTGGGCTTAAGTGATAAAACCTACCAGTTTGGTAAATTTGTCTTGACAGGCCATGCGAATGCGTGCTGATGTAGCAGGCGCTTCCATTTGGTATTCCCCACTCAAACCCTGATCCTTGCGAGCCGCTGAAATTGCCTCCTTGATGGCAAAATATGCAGTTGCGCCTATAAAAAGCGGAGGTTCACCGACGGCCTGTAAGTAAATCAGATTGGATGATGTACAACTCAAAGATCAAATCAAATGATTAGGCGTTACCTTTGATGAATAAACTGCTCGTGGATTGGGTGCTCCAGTCAGTATGCTGACATTGAATTCACCGGGTATATCTGCAAACCCTGGTAGCTTGTACATTCCTGGACCTCGGGAATATAACATTCCCTGGGGGGAGTACATTAGCTCTTCTAGCGTAAAAAGACCATATCCCTGCATAAAAGCACCTTCAATCTGTCCAATATCTATGGCCGGATTAATGCTTGAACCAATGTCCATTACAATGTCCGTGCTTAGGACCTGGTGATCTCCGGTCAGGCAATCAATTTCGACAACACTGATGCCTACTCCATTTGTGTAGTAGCTGTAGGTTTGGGCGTTGGGATTTGTCTCTGGGTGATAGCCAATGCCGGGCGTGGCATAGAACCCTGTTGCCGACAGGCTGACACGATCAAAGTACGCCTTGTTGATCCACTCTTGCCATGTTCCCCCTGGTAGAGATTTCTTAATAGGCGCGAGTCGCTTGTTGAGCTTCTCACAGGCATCCAAAACGGCCATACCGTTCAGATCGGATCCCACACTGGCTGCTGTTGGCGATGTGTTTGGCACTTTGTCCGTGGCTGTCTCGGAAATGTGTATCAGTTCGATGGGAATGCCCAGAGCTCGTGCCGCACACTGAATCATTTTGGTATTCAGACCTTGTCCAATCTCAACTCCTCCGTGGGAGAGCAACACTGATCCATCGCCATACACATTGATCAGAGCTCCCGCCTGATTTAGGTGCATGACACCAAAGGCAATTCCATATTTGGTGGGCACCACGGCCATTCCGCGCTTGCGCCAACGATTCTCACGATTGAAAACTGCGATCTCAGTTGCTTTTTTTTCGAATTCCGCCTGCTTGAGGCAGTCTTGTAGGCAACGTTCGATAGGAAAGTGCTCCAGCTGCTGGTTGTAGTGGGTAAAGTCACCCGTTTTGTAAAAGTTCAATCGCATCACATCCAGTACATCCCGACCGACTATGCGTGCCACATCCCTAATCATGTGCTCGGCAGCGAACATGCCCTGAGGGCCACCAAACCCACGAAATGCCGTATTGGAAGGCAGATTCGTCTTGCAGACCCAACCACCAACGCGTACATTGGGAATGCGATAACAGTTCTCAAAGTGATACATCGCACGTTCTAGAACCTGAAGGATTCACAAAATCATTTAACAATAAAATCCCATATAAGCCAATGACAATAGTTGCTTACCGAAAAGGACAAGTCCATTGACCAACCGGCATTATTGTAGCACTCAATCTCGCAGGCCGTAATGACACCTTCCTTGGTAAAGCCGATCTTATACTTGAACAGAAATGGATGACGAGTGCCAGTGGTGAGCATGTCCTCATCACGGTCCAGCATACAGCGTACTGGCCGCCGAAGTCGATAGGCAGCCAAGGCAACGGGCAGAGCTACCGTAATTCCTCGAGATTCCTTGCCTC
>JAWNNO010000860.1:0-201519 GCA_035044985.1 Lordiphosa fenestrarum | reverse complement strand
CTCAGCTGTTTGTTTTTGTTCTAATGTTTATCTTTTTGCAAGAATAAGGCAGAGGTGAATGAAAGAGTCGAAGCTGATAAACAAAACCAAAGTGATGGCAAAATCAAAATCATAACAATTTTGCTAGGTTACATCTACACTCCCTTCCAGCTCCGACCGAAAGTACTTTCTGCGCGGGATCTGGATTGCGGTAAGTGCGATAAGGCTTTTATGGCCCTTGTGCGTTTGTTTTGATTTGGTCATTCTCTTTGCACCCGCCGATCGAGCGCCCGCCTCATGTTAAGCAAACGCATTGCCAAATTTAGACTAACGCTGATCGCCAAGTGAACCAAAAACGTAATCAAAACAAATGCAAGGGAACGCGTTTGCCTTTTGAAAGTTACAGTGCGAACTCGATATGATGATTTCCCAATCCGTAGTTGACAACTTCCTGAGTAAATACTAAAATTTAAAAATTTGCTATATACACTGAGAAAAAAAAACAAGTACCTCAGGTGCAAAATTCTTGATTTAACTGCCCAATTGATTTTTGATTGCCAGCTCGCACTTTCATATAAAACAAAAAAAAACAAAACCCTGTTACTTTACCTGCCTTATTTTCTCCTTTTTGTTATATTCATAATACTATATTTACATTTTTCTTATATTATTTGCCTTTAATTTTAAACTTTATTATCAGATTAACTTTTCAACTACTCCTTTTTGGTTTGTTAGCATTTTGAATTTTCTTTTGCGATGAATTTATGCTGGATTAAGAATACCATTATATAAATAAAATTAACATTAGAAATTTAAAAGCTATGTTAGGAACTGAAGTAAATAGTTTAGAAGATTACTGTGAATAAATAATGAATTGCTAAAGAAACTTTGTGGTTGGGAACCATGCAGCGTTTAAGGAAAGGAATGGAAGGTTGAGGTCGTTTGTCCTTAGGGATCACCGGTCATAGCATGACCCTGGCAAATAGGTGATCATGGTAGGGAGGGCATCGGCTGTGCCAACAACAACTGCACAGCACACAAGGCAGCGACTCTAGCTGATGGCAGTTCAGACCATCGAAGTTGTATTAAATGTTTCTAGGTAGTTTCTCCGTCATTTCTATTCTACTTTACTGATCCCCCCATCTGATCGATCGATTCAAATGAGAGCACGCACGCGATAATTTAATAAAATCAAGCATATTTAGGCGAGCAAGTGGCTACTTGGACCAATTGAGGAACCCCTCCCACTACCGATTAAAATAGCCGGAACAAGCGCGTGCCCCTTCAAGGCTGCCACAATCCCATCCGCTCGAGTGCCTGCAACATTTTGTTGCACGTTACATGCTACAGGTCCTTGAGAACATAATGGATGTGCAAATGCAAATTTTTCTCAATACTAATATGCTTCTGAGTAACCTTCAATCCGGGTATAAAAAAACTGAAGTTGTGTAACAGCAATAACAAAGATTGTTGAAGACATACGTCAACAGACAGATTACGGCTGTGTTTCTTTGCTGACGCTTCTGGATCATAGTAAGTCGTTTGATACAGTTAACCATGATATTGTCTGGCTTTAATATTTTATTCCGTGGGGTACCGCAGGGAACTGTCTTAGGACCAGGGATGCAAACCACTCGAAAATAAGTACTGGTTCGGTTCAGTGGTTCGCAGAATTTCTGAACCGCCGGTTCGGTTCAGTACATGGTTTTTGGAGCTAACTGAACCGCGGTTTCGGTTCGGTTCAGTGGTTCACAAAGGCAAATAAAGAAATATAATTTCTGTAAAAATGTGACTATTCGAACACTTTTGAAATTTAATTATTCTAACCCACTTGAATATCTTTAAAATCTTTGGAAGAATGTGCATAGTTATTATGTCGGACTTTCAGAATTCGTCTATAAATTCCTATAGGAATGCCCTTCGAAAAGAGAGAACGTCAGCTAGAAAAGAATACGTTCCATGCATCTTACATACCCTATTAATCATATCATACGAAAACGAGAGCGTAAGTTAAAGTCGGCCCTGCCCGACTTCGAAATACCCGCTACTCAGTTCAATTAGTGTTTAATAACCTCATGCGACTCGGATAAGTATGCAACATTTTTTATATATTTTTATATGAGATTGTAGATATTGGCCAAATAGACTACACTGCAAAATCTGAGCTCGATATCTTAAAAATTGTGGGAGTTATTCAACATTTTTTATCGCGGGTGCGGGAGGGGGCGTGGCCAAAATTTGAAACAAACTGGATCTGCCTACAGACAATACTAGCTTACATCTAAAATTTGGTTGCTCTAGCTCTTCTAGTCTCTGAGATCTAGGTGTTCATACGGACGGATGGACGGACGGACGGACGGACGGACGGACGGACGGAACAGACGGACATGGCTATACCGACTCGGCTGTTGATGCTGATGAAGAATACATATACTTTATGATATCGGAGATGCTTCCTTCCGATATCATAAAGTTACTCTACGAGTAACGAGTATAAAAACTCTGCTGTCTAAGATTGTATTAAGGTAAAGAAGATTGAATTGAAAATATTGTCTACTAGAGGAAAAAGACATATTGATGACAGGAATATTAAGCGATAGGCGGACCATTGCAGAAGACTTACAGTATTACAAGTTGTAAAATTTGTGTCAAGTCATATATGTAGAGGATCGAACAATGTATAAAATTTATCTTCGATTCAAATTCCTAAATTAATCAAAAACATTGGGGAAAGCAATTCCAGTTAATACTTGTGGGAAAGCTGAACCGAACCGAACCGTTTTTTTTGTGGTTTTCGGTTCGGTTCAGCACTTCTGATAGGAAGCCGGTTCGGTTTGCGGTTCGGATCACTAGCTGGAATATGCGGTTCGGTTCGGTTCAAAACCGGTTCGGTTCAGAACCGGTTTGCATCCCTGCTTAGGACCATTACTGTTTTCTGTCTATGTCAACGATTTACCGAACGTTTTGTCCAACTGTGAAGTACACATGTATGCCGATGATGTTCAGTTATATTATATGTTAGTCGTCCGTTTGCTCAGATTGTGGATTGTGTTCAAATTTGTAATAATGTACTTAGTAGGATTGATAAATGGGCAAAAGAGAATCGATTAGGGCTCAATACTTCAAAGTCGAAGTGCTTAGTGATATATAAAAAAGCTCTTGATACTAATCAAATACCAAGTTTGTTCATTAATGATACCCCCATATGATACCCATTTAACCCATTTTCTGCCGCTGTTCGACTAGTCGAACAGCAAAATTGGCTATTTAGAAAAAAATTCTCTAGCATCTAGTAAAACCAATTATTTAAGCAATTGCACTATAGTATAGTAAATTTCATTGGCTTTCAGACAAAAAATATTGCGGTAACCCCCCATCTTGCAGGTGGGCTCCAGGTGGGGGTTGAAAAAACCTTACATGAAGACATCAATTCAACGAGCTAAAATAAACAGAACTATAAATATTTTTTTGTCGAAAGTCATATATTATTTTAAGGAAAGGTCAAAAATAGTCCTTAATAAGAAAACCCGTGAAAAAATAACACCAATAGACTTTACGACACCAGCGAAAGTGTCTGTTCGAGTAATCGAACAACGGCGGCAGCAGCTAAATTGAATCAGCGCTCGACATGTTTCGCTTTGCAAGCTTCTCGCAAGCAATGTTGTTTTTGCAAGCGCGTAGCTTGCGTGTTTTCTTTTATTCACTTCTGAATGTAAAACGCTAAGGGCAGCACGTGTTTCTATAATTTATCGGATAATATCTTAATTGGCAATTTATCGCTTAACCAGGTGATGAATAAGTCGTCAATAATCCGCAATCGGAAAGCAGTTTCTTTGGAAGTAATTTTCGATGTATTATTACTATTAATATAAAGCGAAAATGATGACAATATTGAAGTTATTACTGCTATTCCTCCTGAGCAGTTCGATCGAATAACTGATGAGGAAGGACATTGACGACGAAGCAATCATGGACGACGATTCCTTAGAACAAGATGTGGCCGGTTAGCTTTTCTTGAATCTTCAACACTGAATGCTTGAAAATTACATTGCCTCATCAATAAGACCCTGAATCGGCCTAAACTCTCTCAATTAAAATTTCTAGTGGAGTTGGCGAAAGATTTATTGTTGACCTCGGATGAGAAGGAAAATGTGTCATTTGAAGAAGACGAAACCCAACAAGACCAGACTTTCACAGTACGCCCACTTCCTCGTGTTTCTGGTCATCACAAAATTGTCAGACAGCCTGAGAATAAAGTCAGGCGATGTAAAATCTGCCATAAGCCTACACAACGGATGTGTGGAAAATGTCAGGTGCACTTACACCTGGATACCTGCTTCTCTGCATACCACAATTGGGAATAAGATAAACCATATAATAAAATTAAATTAATAATTAAGAGTACACTACCAAAAATAAACTAAAACAAGAAAACTCATATGTTTGTGCACTGCATTTGAGTGTTAGAACTGAATTTATACATACTATCTGAATGCCCTACCGCCGTTGTTCGACTAGTCGAACAGTCTCACCTGGCGAATTTATCATAGGTAGAATTTTTTTGACTTCGGATTCGTGTTAACTGGGTCCTAATTACCTAAGAATAGTAACTTTCACCTCTAAGAAAAAACTTCGTGCACCGCGGCAGAAAATGGGTTAATAACACTTTGGCATGGAGTAGCCATATTTCGAAAGCCACTGGACGGACTTAAAGGCTGCTGCTGCAGCTCTCAGTTACTCAAATGTTTTTATGCGTTTTTATGTGTTTATGTGTTAGGATGCTTATTGCAAAAGCTTACCTAATACCTTCGCTTTTTTATGGTGTTGGTGTTTTTGGTCATTGTGACTCACGAGATATGCACAAGTTAACTGTAGCACTAAATTTCATTGCACGATATGTTTTTAATGTTGGACATATGTATAGCGTATCCCATTTATCCCACAAGATTTTTAACGCTAGCCTTAATTCGTGGATTGATTTCAGGACACTAACATTTCTTCACAAAATTATATTTACACTGGAACCCTCATACCTGTTTCAAAAACGAAGACCTGCTTTCTCACAAAGAACACACAACTATATATGTCCCAGAATTAAAATGTTAGTCTTTAAGAGGCAGTTCTTTACAAATGCAATTCGCCTTTGGAACGAAATACCTCACAACCTTAAAACCATTAAAAGCATCCCGCAGTTTCATACTCAACTTAAAAATCACATACAAAATACAGAATAAAGTATTAGTCTAGACAAAAAGAATAGCTTTTGATTAAAATTATATAAAATACACACATAATTTAATAAATTAATTAAATTAAAAACATTTAAGTCCATTCATCGTAAAAATTTGTTTTGTATTGTAATAAATGTTAAATTCATTGTTAAATTGTAAGTTAAAATTTTATATCAAAATTATGATTTCGAACCCGATGTGACTGGCGCTTTATTTATAAGTCAATTCATTGTACTTGCAGCGCTGGGCTAAAAATAAATAAATTATAAATTAACAAACATTTTTTTTACAGAAAGCCGTTTACGTACACTGAGCAAAAAATCAATCTAAAACCAAGATTATAGACTCGAAACCGAGACGAAACGGTAACAAAAATGCTCAAAGCAGGGAAAATCTCAACCCGAGATTATAATCTCAACTTAAATCTTAGCTAACCAATCTTGGACTAAGATCGTTTCTACTCGAATTTAAGATGAAACAATCTCATTTTTAGAATGAAAAATCAAATAAAAAAAAAATTATTTTTGATATATTTTTATTTTTTTATAATTACTAAATTTTTCTGTGTTGCTTAAACACTAAATAACACCGTAAGAATTTATATTTTCAACCTTCCCCGTCCGGGGTTTGAACTCGGTACCTCGGAGGACTACTTAACACGAACTTGCATGGCAACTTAACCAGCTCGATCACCATCCAAATGCTAGGCGCCGCGGCGAAACTGAGTAAAACCTCTCAGCACAGTGTTAAAGACTCGCGACAGTAGGTCGCGAGTTCAAACCCCACTGGAGGCATATATTTTTTTTTTTTTGCACTTTAATTCAAAATTCCATTTTTTTTTATTTTAGTTTTTCTGGAGACTATATAGTTAAACATTTTTAAGCTGAATCTTTACAGAGAACTGTAGAAGGGTTGATAAGTACATTGAGAGATGGCAAAATCTTGATTTTGAGATTTTGAATCTCATTTTAAGTTCTTTCAATCTTCTTTTTTTAAAATTGAACCGTCTCGAAAAATAGATTTTCCATCTAGGTTTTTTTCCATCTACAATTTTTACACGTCTGCACTCTTTGGCGTGGAGTCTTAAACTATTTGTAAAGCGGCGAGTAAGTGTCTGTATAGGTGAGCGCAGTTCTCAGTATCCGTTTTGTAGTTCAGTCTTCTTTCTGTTGGTGTGTTTATTATGTGTAGCATTTCCAAAGTGAAGTGCTTATTGTAGTGTTGTTCTTGTTGCTGTATTAAGTTAAGTTAAGTTAAGTTATAATAAGTTATCCTGATAAATAAACATGTCTAGAAGGAACAAGTCATCTACGCTCAGCGAAATTAAATTAAAGGCAGGTCGGTTAAGTCACCTTAAAATGTATTGGAACCAGAAGGCATCTTCCAATACTATTCTCCCCTTTACTTTGGTCTCTCTATTTCTATTTTTAGCTTAAAGAGAGCATTAACAGTTGGTTTAGGCTATAGCTTGCCCATTATTCAGAGTTTGTAAACGTTTTGAAGCGAAATTCTATTAAAGGCAGTGTGTTTCAAGTCCTCAAGGAAGAAGAAGGTGCACAATGTTCTTAATTTGATAGTTTGATTATGTATACCTGTTTAATTTAAACAGATACAAATTATATCCTATTGAAAATTTCCCTCAATATTGATATGGGAAAAGGAAAAACATTATCATCTGAAGAAACAGCCAAAATCCTTGCTTACAAGGATACTGGCATGTGTAATAGGCAAATTGCCATTAAATTGAAAAGATCTCCATCTGCAGTGGATAATGTAATCAATTTAAAGCAGAAATATAATACAAATCGATCAAATAATAATAATCAAAAGCTTTCTTCTCGTGTAAATTCCGCTATAATTCGGGCTGGCTTACAAAAAACTGCAACTGGATCGCAAATAAGAGCTGACTTACAATTACCCGTTACTAAGCGTCGTGTACAACAAATTTTATCTGGAAGTAATCGGCTAATTTGGAAGAAAATGAAGTCTAAGCCAGCTTTAAAGGAATCGCATAAAGTTGCAAGATTGGAGTTGGAGAAAAAAACACGTCATGGACCGATCAATGGAATAAGGTAATATTTTCAGACGAGAAAAAATTCAACCTTGACGGTCCAGATGGTTTTAATTATTACTGGCACGATTTGAAGAAGCCCGAATCCTTTTCTACTACGCGGAACTTTGGAGGAGGTTCGTTAATGATATGGGCTGGTTTTAGTTACTATGGAAGGACCCCCATATGTAAAGTGAATGGGCGTATGAACTCGGAAAAGTATATTACCATGTTGGAAGAATTATTAATAAACTTTTTGGATCAGTAACCTACTTCAGACACCATTTTTCAGCAGGATAACGCTGCCATACATGTATCACGACTCAGCGTTAATTGGTTTCAGGAGAAGCAGATCGATGTTATTAAGTGGCCAGCACGTTCCCCAGATCTAAATCCTATAGAGAACATGTGGGGAAACTTGGCACGACGTGTATATGCTGGTCATCGCAAATTAGAGTCGGTGAAAGAGCTCAGAATTGCTGTAGTCAATGAATGGGACAAAATTCCTACTTCAGAGTTTCAAAACGTCATAGACTCAATGCCAAATCAAATTTTTGACGTGATTTCAAAATCTGGGAGCTGGACTCACTATTAATTATCATTTTCTTCGACAATAATATGTATATTGTTTTTTTGCCATATAATTATTTTGTATTTAATGCCTTTAATTGAATTTGGCTGCATAAAAATGAATTTTTTTAAAATAATTTTTTTGTTAATCTAAAACCAGTTGATTTGTAGTATTAAGACATTTGTTGAACTAATATCGTTATTCACTTTATTATTTAACAAAAATTTTATTCATTTCTCATATTATTTCCCATAAAACATAAAATATCCATGTGCCTTTAATTGAATTTCGCTGAGTTTATCTGTGAGAAACTGTGGCAGATATGGCGTTTTTTTCTAAATTGCGAGGGTGGGAGGGGGCGTGGCCGAAATTGAAAATAAACTTAATCAGCCTGCAGACATAAAAAGCATATGTCTCATACATGCCAAACCTCTACCTCTTACCATCTCTGAGATCTGTGCGTTCATACGGACAGCCAAATGGACATAACATGACAAAACAAAATTTTGGTAACGGCACGGTTGGTCGCCTTCTGTAAATCCATAGGTTGGACGGATGACGCCCCATGAGCCGTGTCGCCCTTTGAGCCGTGTTCGTATTTCGTTTGCGCGGTCTTGATATCTGCTGGTAGAATGTCAAGGTTTTTATACATGGGGGAGTTACGCATCGACTGAAAGCGAGGAAGGCTGTATCAGGAGCATAAGCGGATGTGTTATGGTGGTCTGTAACCAGCAAGTCGGCGGTGTTCAGTTTCTACATAACTCGTCCAATTAAGGTTCCTTGGGGGCATATATTTTAACTCGTACCTAAACTCGATGATGAAGCAGCGTTCTTCGAGGAAGGAGCGGAGCATAGCGAATTGCGCAGTTGGAAATATGGTAACAAATTTTTTTTGTGTTGACATAATTTTTGACTTGATATGATCTAATAAACCACTGGAGCACAGATTGGAGCTCGATCTATTTGGAGTTTGATCTATTTGGAGCTTGATATATTTGTAGCTTGATCTGTTTGGAGCAGATTTCGAAAATATCTCACTCAACTGTTTAAGTGTTACAAAAACAATTGTTACTTTGGGACACTATTACTACGTTTATGCTAGCAATATCACGGTTTTTTAAAATCACGCTTATAAAAATGGGCTTGTTTTGCTGTCATATAAAAAACACGATATTTCAACAGTGAGATGCCACCTATGTAAGAAATCATGGTTTCTCTCAAAATCCATAGTCCAAATATGTGTTTAGCAAAAAATCATGATTTTGTGTTTATGCTTGTATTTTTTGGAAAAATCATGATCTGAAACCATGGTTTTTTGCAAGCATAAACGTAGGAAAAGAATGAAGAAGATCGGATGAACGGTTTTCGAGTTATGATCAAAAGACAAATTTTCTTGGTACAGAGTATGTTATAGTCGGGCTTGACCGACTTTCTTTCTTGTTTAAAATTGATTTATTAAAAATTAAGTTTTAATAATATTAAAAATTAAAAAATTTTATAAAAACTTAATTTGTACTTACTAAAAAAATGAATTTTTATACAAAATTAGTTCTAACTTGGGAATGGTTATTGTTCTTGTAATATGTTATCAGTATAGGTATTCATATCATTAGTGCTTAATCGTCTTAATATTTCTGGGGAATATTCGTTGGTTAACTCCGCGCCTCCTATAGATGCTTAGTTGGTCTGCCTCGTGGTTGCCCTGAAGAAGTGCTGGGTATTTCGTCATTACCTTCGAATCAAGAAAATCCATCAAGCCAAATCGAGTTTTTTTGTATAAATCTTTTCTCAGTCCGATTTGCTGATTTCCATTTAGATTGTAGTCTGTAGAATATGTTTTGTATTTTCGTCGTAATAATTTCCCCATCCTTCAAATCATCATTTGTATAATTAAGTTCGGTTTTTACTAACGACTCGAAAGCTTTTTGTGATTCCGCGGTTTTGAAGAACTCAAATAATTTGCTGTTGTCCATTTTCGATAAAACAAATATCACATAATCTGTCTTTACTGGAGTAAGCCCTTTATAAGAACGTACACAATGAACACAGATAGCAACAGGTAAAGTAGTCGTGGTCTGAAAAAAACCAAATCCTTTTGAAAGAGTTACGCAATATTAGGTATCAATTCACAACACTATCAAAAGACAATGAGCAACTTCAAACATAGCTAATACCTGTTGAAAGGGTCACTCGAGGGTAGGTAAAAAATCCACCCACTTGCTAGTTGTAAAGCGCAAAATCAGAAAAGGAAGAAAAAGAAAAGAAAATGATATTATTTGTTACCTATCTCAGTAAATCATAAAAAACGCTATAAAATTATGCCTGCAACGTTCTTATTCTTCTTCTTCTTCGTTTGTTCTTGTTCTTCCCAAATATTATTCACCTGTAGATTAAATCGCAAATATCAATGTAACGTCAAAAGTGGCAGGTTGTGGCAGCTGCAACTTTTACAATACATTAATAAATAGACTAATATATAATACCTATGCTCCGAAACAACTGAAGTCGGGTGAAATTGATATTTTCGAGTCAATCAAAGTTAAAAAACTCAACCAAAAATAGTGTCCACCTAAAACTTGAATGTGGAACATTCAACTTTGAAACAATACAGTTTGTTAATGTATTCAAGTTAAGAATTAATGCATCTTTTCAAAAAAATCAAGCAAATTCAAATCGGTATTACAGTTCGGTTTTTATACGTTCACAAAATTGATATTTGTAACCAAAAAAATTAAAAATTCAGCAGTTTGAAAAATTATTCAACTTTGAACCACTGTAACAACCAAACTAATTGACCAAATTCAAAAAGCCAAAGTTTTTTGGGCTATCTGGGGTTCCCTTTATTGAATTAAAAAAATTTGCTCAAAAAAATCGAACATCAAAAACTGATTTTTTTCAACGCCAAATTCGCGAATCCGGCCACTGTGCGACGTTTTAAGACTTTTGTAGTGGAGGCGGTTTGAGGTGTGAACCTTGAGTGACTTTATTTGGGCTCCAAGGCTGCTATTAATATGATTTTGTTTTCATTAGTTCTTACGGGGTACATATGGTTACATGTGTTAGAAGAGATCTTAATGCTATACTTATGCTAGGCTTAATTACGGTAATTAGGAGTATGTCGTACCTGCTTAGAAGCACAGGCAAAGCTTAGATAATAAGTTGTGTTTAAGATGTAGCTTTTGGCTTGAAGATTTTCAGCTCGAGCTTTAATGCTGAGCTTTGTTTTGACGCATAGTGACTGCCATAAGTTATCCTACATCTCCCTTTTTCGCAAAAAAAATAATAATTTATTGTTCTTTTTTTCAAATATATTCTTTTATAACAAGAAAGAAAGTCGGTCAAGCCCGACTATAACATACTTTGTACCAAGAAAATTTGTCTTTTGATCATAACTCGAAAACCGTTAATCCGATCTTCTTCATTTCTTTGGCGGATCGATAAGTTATCCTAATAACTAAATATGTCCAGAAGGAACAAGCCATCTATCTTCAAAACTGTGGGAGATATGACGTTTTTCTAAATTGCGGGGGCGGGAGGGGGCGTGGCCAAAATAGAAAATAAACTTGATCTGCGTGCAGACATAAGAAGCATATGTCCCATACATGTCAAACCTCTATCTCTTACCATCTCTGAGATCTGTGCGTTCATACTGAGCTGGATAGCACGATATCGGCATCAATCACAGGGCATTCAATGCTGTTGGAGTTTATTACTGAATAGGGATAAGAAGACACTGAATTATTAGACGATGAGAAGTAGCATCGTTGGAAAAATGTTGCAAAAAGATTGGAGATATCTGAATCCTTATCAACTGTTAAATTATCTAAGGACAGGGAGGGCGGAAACTGAGAGGATTTTCTTTTGGCACTAACAAAGTTGTAGAACTTCTTAGGGTCATCATGGAAGCTCCACTTGCACCTGACCAAGTAGTCCTTGTAGCATTTTGAGTTTAAAACCATAAATTTAGATCGCGCTACCGAATATTTGGCAAAATCCACGCGAGATCAAGTTTTTAGACGATTAGAGACGAGACTTTGTGTTTTTGAGGTGAGAAAAGCTTCTCGTGACCCATGGAGGAGCGTGTGTGCGAGAGTGAGGAATCCGACGGGGCACGAATTCGTTGAAAACTCCAAAAACTGCATCATAAAAAGGCATTGGTGGATTTTTCAATATCCTGAGATGCGTCCAAGAAAGACCAGTCGACCCTAGAAAAAGCATCGTTGAGAGTTAGAAAATCAACATTTTGAAAGCAAAATGAAGGGATACTTTGGGTAGAAAGTAGGCGGTGCTCTGTAGGTTAAGCTCACAATCATTTTGTTGTGTAGGATGATGAGTGTCTTCCGGAATTGACAATGGCGGAATTCTGGATACCCTCGAATTTGAAACATCGGTGACAAATACCAGGTCAATTCGTTGGATAAGTTCGGCGTTAAGCAAATAAATTGCTAAGTCAGAAGCAGGAGGAACATAGGAGCATGTTAGGAAAATATTTGAGTCTTGAGGCTAAATTTTAACAGCAATGAACTCAATGTTAGGTGTTAAGTCGCAAGGAATCTGCTGGGACGGCCAAGTTGCATTAACCACTATTATGACGCCAACTCCACGACCAAAAGAGCGGTCATTTCTATAAATGAAGTAGCTATCAATTAGTATCTCATCATTTGAAATGTTCCCTAAGAGAGATGTTTCGGTAAAAGCAAGCGCATCCTGAAAAAAACAAGCACTATTGGTATGCAGGGAGCTGAGCTTACCACGTAAGCTATTATCGTTTTGATAGCCTATGGAAAAGAGGGATTTTAGTTTTTTGGATTTATACGGTTTTTCGGAATTTGAGCAGAAGTTGAAGGGACAGAAGTGATTTGAGAATTAGACTCATCTTTAAACAAGTACACGATGGTATGCCCAGGCCACAACGTTGACTCTTACGCTTTGTCAATATATGAGTCAGGGAGCGAAATCTTAAAAGTAGAGAATTTTCTGGTAGATTTGAAGTTAAATTTTTTAACATCCACATAGCTGCTGTCACAAATATCAAGCTTTGGGCAAAGATAACGCCTCACAAAGTCTTCCGAAGCCGATGGCATAAGTCTAGACACAAAAATAGATTTACGAGGTGGCACCCCAATTAAAGTGTAGCTGTGGGGGTGGAGTCCATACCCACTGGCGGTGGCACGCCATTTAATTGAATACGAGTTTGTTTGGGCTTGGCAGTAGTAACGTATTGAGATGGAATGTCGTTGGAAGCACCCTGGAGAACCTGAGTTGCAGCAGCCGAAACGGAAGCGTTAGTAGCATCTCCAGCACCAGCAACGGAATGCAAAAAATTGCTTGCGGCAACCTGGAGAAACGAAGGTGAAGCGGCAGAAACGATATCGGCAGGAGCATCAACATCGCCAGCAGGTTGTGGGTGGATAACGTTTGCAGCATCCTGGAGAACCGAATGAGCAGCGGTCGAAACGATAGCCTCCGGAGCAGCGGCGGCGGTAGCGTGGGTCACCAAACCCATAAGCATCGGCTCAGTTATGGGAGTGGAAAATGATTCGGGTGGTGGAGAATGCGCCGGAGAAACAGTCGAAAAAATATCCAATTGCCTTCTAGTGTTCGGGGGATCGAATTTTTCCTTTTTGGAGATTCGCTAATTTTTTTTAATCCAAGAAAATTGGATTCCAAAGCATGGAACACAACATTGAGCTTTTTGAATTCCGAGTTTGCCTCATAAACATAAGCATTTCATCTTCGATTTCACGGCAATCCACACAAGCCCAATTCACTTTGATATAAAGTCATTTACGCGACCATTTAAACCAGCACATTTAATGTGTGCACAGTTGTCACGAAGCCAGAAACTAAGACTAAGTGTAGGGGATACTCATATTGGAAGATGTATTAAGAGAGGGGTGAAGTACCAATAAGAGCTTGCAGAAGAGACCAGAACCCAGATAAATTGGAGCGCAGACGTCGAGACGAAGTGTCAACAGGGGAGAGCAATTAACCGCTGCAAAAGCTTACGCTTCAAGAGTACGCACACCACTGAACGTGAAGATACTTTGCAGAGAACTCACACTGACGCCGCATTACCTTTATTATTGTTTCATGTGTATAGCGCTCAGACTCCGACTCCCATGAAACGTCAGCTTGAAGAGTTCTAGCACGATGGGAGCAGTAACTGCAGTAACAACAATAGTCCAGGTGTTGAGAGAGGCTAAGAGCAAAATCACAGCAATGGCTTGTAAGCGAGATGGGCGATTCCATAACAAAACAGGAAAGAAAGTCGGTCAGAGCCCGACTATAACATACTCTGTACCAAGAAAATTTGTCTTTTGAGCATAACTCGAAAACCGTTCATCCGATCTTCTTCATTTCTTCGGCGGATCGATAAGTTATCCTAATAACTAAATATGTCCAGAGGGAACAAGCCATCTATCTTCAAAACTGTGGGAGATTGAAAATTGAAAATAAACGTGATCTGCCTGCAGACATAAGAAGCATATGTCCCATACATGTCAAACCTCTATCTCTTACCATCTCTGAGATCTGTGCGTTCATACGGACAGACAGACGGACGGACAAACGGACAGACGGACATGGCTATATCGACTCGGCTGTTGATGCTGATCAAGAATATATATACTTTATGGGGTCGGAGCTGCTTCCTTCTGGATGTTACATACTTTTGCACAAACTTATAATACTCTATGTACCTACGGTACAGAGTATAACAAGTAAGGGCGCTGCAGTCGAGTTTGTTTTCATTTATTTCTTTTTGAAGATGAATGTAACCGGCCTTTGTAACAAAATGTCATCCTAAATGTGGGCAACACTTTTTCTAGCCCTGACCAACAACTAGGGGGTTCTCTTATCAGCTCAACTGTTTCGCTTATAACTCCGGTGTTTTTTGTCCGATCTGATTGTACTTTTCAGAATAGATAGATATTGGGCCTAGCTTGATGTATACTAAACCACGAGGCTCTAACTTGAAAATTGTGGATCTGGCTTTTTAGGTCTAGGACTTCTAGAAGAGGTCTAGGTTTTTTGGCGATAAAAGGGGGACGGGGGGGAATTTTTCAAATCTGAAACAAACTTGATCTGCGTACAGCATAAGTCTACCTTGATGCAAAAATTTGTTGCTCTATCTTTTATAGTCTCTGAGATCGACGCGTTCATACAGACAGACGGACAGAAGGACGGTCGGACGGACGGACAGACGGGCATGGCTATATCGACTCGGCTGTTCATGCTGATCAAGAATATATATACTTTATGGGGTCGGAAATGTTTCCTTCTCCGTGTTACATACATTCGCACAACTTCATGATCCCCCTTTTCCCATTTTCAATGGGAACAGGCAGTAGCGGATCTAGAGGGGGGGGGACTATGGGGGCAGATGTCCCCCCAGAGCCCAATTGTGCAAGTTCACCAACATTGGACTGGGCAGACGAGGGTTGTTGAAGTTCAAAATATGTTTTCAAATGATGATCTCATACGAAATGTAAATGAAGACTTATATAACACCAATAAATAAACATGATTCGTTTTTAAAAAAAAATTTTCTTGAGCACCCTTAGGCAAAGAGGTTTAGTCGTACCATGGCTACAGTCCATTTTTGAAGCCTGCCTGGGGTGGGGCTATGTCCCTGTGGCCTGGAGGACAGCACTTGTTGTGTTCCTAGCCAAAGCGGGGAAATGCAGTCACGTGCAGCCAAATGACTACAGGCCTATGAGCCTCACTTCATTCCTGCTTAAAACAATGGAAAAATTACTTGATCTCCACATAAGAGAAGGCATGAACCTGACCTTGGAGAACAACCAACACGCATACACGAAAGGGAAATCGGTGGAAACAGCGCTACACTCCCTAGTAGCCACCATCGAGAAAGCAATGTACCATAAAGAGTATGCCTTGGGAGCATTCCTTGACATATCTGGTGCATTCAACAACGTCTCCACGGAGGCGATAATGCGCAGCCTAAGAGCTGTATCAATACATAAGGCTTTGAACTCGTGGATATACAACCTGCTGAGCTGCAGAAGAGTACAAGCCGAGTGGGGTACCACAACCATGACGAAGGAGGCACACGGCGGCACGCCTCAAGGCGGAGTACTGTCACCCCTTCTATGGAACCTTGTGGTTAACGAACTGCTAACAAAATTTCGCAGGAAAGCACCCAAGATAACCGCATATGCCGACGACATATGCATAATTATCATCGGAAAATGTCCATCGACTCTCAGCTCAATCATGGACTCTACACTCAAAGAGATACTAAAATGGGCCACAGAAGCCGGACTTGGTATTAATGCGGAGAAAACGGACCTCATTCTCTTTACCAAGAGATACAAGGTACCGCCATGGATTCCACCAAAGATAAATGGAATAACACTAACACCAAAGAATAACGTCAAATACCTTGGAGCAGTAATCGATAGTAAACTGTCATGGAAGGCGAATGTGGAAGAAAGAGTGAAGAAGGCGACCAACGCACTATATGCATCCCAGAAGATGCTGAGTAGCACTTGGGGCCTATCACCAAGTCTGATGCACTGGCTTTTCATTTCAGTAATACGACCGATACTGCTACACGGCATACTGGTATGGTGGCAGGCCACGGAGAAAACCACATACCTAAAGCTGATGGAGAAGACCCAGCGACAGGCACTGGTCTGTATTACGGGGGCGCTGAGGTCCACTCCAACCAAAGCATTAGAACACATCTTAGGTGTCAACCCTCTGGACATCCAAGCACGCCTTCTGGCACAAAAGACCGCCCAACGTCTATGTGCGACAGGCACCATGGCGCTACAAAGCTATGGACACAGCATAGTTGGTAGAGAGATCAATAGTAGCACGGACTACATTATCCCAAAGGTCAACCCAATATGCACATCTGCACTATTGGGACCAGAAGACTGGCGTACAGGACTGGCCCAAGAAGCAACACACCTCTTTACAGACGGCTCAAAGATGGACCTAGGAGTCGGAGCCGCCGTATACTGTGCAGAGCCAGAAATAAAGCTCTCATACAAACTGCCAAACCACTGCACCATATTCCAGGCGGAAGTCTTCGCAATAAGGAAAGCAGCGGAGTTGGCGGAAATTCACGCTCCATACAACCAAATAAATATCTACGTGGACAGCCAAGCGGCAATCAAGGCAATGCAAGGACACTCCATCAACTCCAGAAATGTCCTGGTGAGCAGGGAAGCGCTAGATTCCCTCAGCATCTCCAGAAATGTGCAAATCTACTGGATTCCCAGCCACCGGGGCATCGACGGAAACGAGATGGCAGACAGTCTTGCAAAAGCCGGAGTCGTACTCGGCCAAGAAGAAACACTAAACATACCTATCTCCATACAGACGCTTCATAGCAAGATGGAAGAGATAGCAGAGAAAGAAGCGGAGGTAAGGTAGGAAAACACGAGCGGATGCAGAATCTCTAAAATTATGTGCAAGACAAGAGACAAAAAACTTACGCACTATCTGCTACAGCTCCAGAGAAGAGACTGTAGACTGCTCATTGGCATACTAACGGGACACTGCCTAGCAGCCGCTCATGCGATAAAGCTAGGCATAACAACAGAGGACACCTGCAGGAAATGTATGGAACCTGGAGTCGCAGAAACTCTAGAACATCTAATTTGCAGCTGCCCAGCAATTGCCACGACAAGATTACAAATTCTGCACACCCCACGGTTCTCTTCTTTGGAGGAAGCGGCCAAGAGACCCCCAAAACAGTTATTGGCATTTGCCAAAACGACAAGAATCCTCCTGGACTTCTAAGACAAACGTACCCAAATAATCACCCGGCCTCATTAAGGACCCTAAGGTCTATGTGTGACCCCATCTGGGGTCAGCCGGAACTACCTACCTACCTTAGGCGAAAGAGCAGCCAACTTGCTCGGCCAACTGTTTAACCCAAAACTGAAAATAAACTGACAAACCGACAGCGTGAAATGTCCTTAAAAATTGTGCATTAAATGAGTGGACAAAATGTACTAATGTCGGAAATTAGCTATCAGTGATATTCAGCAGAGAATCATCAGCAATCGCAAATCGTAAATCAGTAATCGTAAATCGGATTTACCTGCTGAAAACGCCCATTGATTAAACTTTTAGTTAAGGCACCAAAAAAATATAAAGTTTCAGGAGCGCAGAGGAAACACGACCGGCGTCAGTAAGAGTGTAAAATGACATTTGATATAATATAATAAATAATTTACGAAGAAATCACGGCCAGAAAGTCATAGGGTTCGCGAACTCCCACTGCACTTTCACTGCAGCGAAAAAAACGCCATCGTCGCTGCCACTCTTGCACTTGATCCTATTCCCAGCGATGTCCGCGCTTCCTTGTATTCATTAGCTATTTATTAATAAATATGAGCACATTAATCTGATGGCGACATTACAATAATTTACTTACTCCCATCTGTTCTACAATATCGTCTCCCGCAGTTTTCAGGAAGACAAAATTGGTGTGACGTTTGTGACAACAATCGCTTCCTCCTCACAGATTTTATGATTCACACAGATTTATCCCGAGAAAAAATTCTGCTCGTAAATTTCTTGAGCTCATGTTACATTTTTTTCAACTTTTGTTTTGTCCACTCTATTAGTGATGGCAAAATATTTAAAAATGCTCACGAAATCCAAACATTCTTGAGCTACCAAAAACTATGCACAAAAATACCAAACTAGTAGATTTGCGGTCTTTACTTGAGACCAATTGTTGAAGTGTTTAAACAGTACACAGTGTACATACAGTACATAGTAAAAGCGAAGTAAGGCAAAGTTCAGCTTTGCGGAATTAATTCAGCATGTTAAAGTGTTTCGGCTTGCTAACGTACTAAAATATCTTGCTCAACCGTCAGTTCATCTTTCAGTACTATGCGTGTGCGCGCCTTTAAACGGCATGTGTGGAAACCACTCCGGAGGTAAAGAAATTAAAAGTTTTTTGAGAGTAAGAGAAATGTAAAATATTAAAAAGCAGTATAAACTACAAGGAACATTCTTACCTCAAAACTTAAAATTTATAGTCAAAGTGGCTGTTGGCTGGCTCAAGGTCGGGTTGATTATAATTCCATAATCAACAAGAATCAACAAAGATTTGGTACATATGAACAATAGTACGCAGAGAAAACAAAATATGCAGAAACTACACGAAAATTTAGTTTTTCTACACTTTTAACAGGGATTTTGCACCCATTATGTTTACGTAGATTATCTACATGCCAAGTTTAGCTTGCTCATTTCTACATGCGGCATGTAGCTTTTCTACATGCCAAGATGTGGGCCCAGCATAAACAAAAAAAAATTTTCTATTTCAGCTGTTCTTACAACATTATTTTCACATGGGTGAGGTGGAGTAGAGGAAGGGGCACGGGATTTATATTTTAATTTTTATATTTTTAAGATAACTTGTCTGGGGCTCGAACTCATAACTCACTTACCTTGTCTCTGTAATTTAAACATAAATGACGGCATCTCAGCCCAAACGACTACCAAGCACTCGCGCGGCATTGCCGCAAATCATAGTAACAAAGGGAAGTGACAAGTGACGATGAGCTAATAGATCAACAATATGTTTCGTGTAGATTTTCGATACGTTTGAAATCTTAAACTTTTATTTAAAAATCCAGCTTGTAGCTTGGGAATAACAACTTTCTAGATGAAACATATAGCTATTCTGTACCGATCTTAAACTACAATTTTCGTTCAGAATTTCCACACTTTCGTGTGGGTTTTCAATATCTAAACGTTAATGTAGAAACCCCAAATTATCGTGTGGAATTCCGACTGCTGTGTGAAAAATGTAGCAGCTATTTGGAAATAAATTTCGTTTAGGATTACCGTTTCTAGAAGTGGCCTGTATATAATATTGTTTTCTCTATGTATAGGCATTGGTTGCGTTCACCAGCATAAATCGAAGACCAAAATTCGACTAATTTTGTTAGATTGTGCTGGTGAACTGGCGTGATGTGCAATCATGGTTGCTAATTTTCGTGATTGTGTTAGATGTGAATCCATCAAAGAAATTGTTTGTTAGATTGTGATTGTTACACAGTACGACAAAATCAAACTTTTGGAAAAAACACTGGATGAGACCCTTAAATTCTGATAGGAGGGACTTCTGTAGGCATCGCCTCATACCCAGTTTTTCAACTGTACCCTAGGTTCGCGTTCGATGGGTACTTTTGTACTAGAAACACAAAGCGACAAACATTTTAAATTAAAACTTAATGGTTTAAGTAAAAATCTACAAAATTCAGCAAACACAGACAGGGTCAATGGGAACGTAATATCAAAAAATCGCGTTATTCGTACAATTGGTTAAGATACTTCCAGAAGGAGCCAAACCTAAATTCTTGCAATTCGTACACGGCTCTGAAGGCTTTGCCAGTTGTTGCGGAGGAGGAAAGTTTGGAAAGCCGCCTCGAAGTGACAGTACAACATTATAGAATGGACGAATTTAAGAATCATTTCAGGACGTCCCGTGCATCGTTTGACGTACTCTTAGCTTTATTAATTCGAATTCACATTTGCAGTCTCTTCGTAGAGTAGTCGCTACCAAAGCAGTGGACATGGATTAGCCAATTGCCAAAGTAACTTTGGAAAAAAACTGCTCTTTGTAATTTGTATGTTGGCAAAACAAAAGTCCTTATTAGTAGGTGACCGTTTTGACATACCTAATAATTCTGGCTATCGGATATTCGAGTTGATGTGTACATTCCGGCCGGTCTTGCGACCTCATACATCAAATGGCCAACAAATTTCCAGCAGCTGAAAACAGCTGCAACTTTTGAGGAAAAATCTAGAGGTATACCAGGAGATATAGGTGCTATTTGACGGCAGTCATATACCAATTTAAAGGATGGTACTTGATCTTAATATAGATTTTATTATTTTTTTTATTTGCCTGAAAATTTGATCAAAAACCGTTCACCAGCAGCCAAACACTTTTTATACTCTGTACCGTATATACAGAGTATTATAAGTTTGTGCGAAAGTATGTAACAGCGAGAAGGAATCATCTCCGACCCTATAAAGTATATATATTCTTGATCAGCATCAACAGCCGAGTCGATATAGCCATGTCCGTCATGTCCGTCTGTCCGTCCGTCCGTCCGTCCGTCTGTCTGTCTGTATGAACGCATCAGATCTCAGAGACTATGAGAGATAGAGCCACAAATTTTTGCATCAAGGTAGAATTATGCTGATCAAGTTTGTTTCAGATTTGGAAAATTGCCCCCGTCCCCCTTTTATCGCCAAAAAAACAAGACCTCCTCTAGAAATCCTAGACCTAAACAACCATCAGATCCACAATTCAAGTTAGAGCCTCGTGGTTTAGTATGCATCAAGCTAGGCCCAATATCTGTCTATTCTGAAAAGTACAATCAAATCGGACAAAAAACACCGGAGTTATAAGAGAAACAGTTGAGCTGATTGTTGTCCATATGAACAAAATCTTTGTTGGTTCTTCTTGATTATTGAATTATAATCAACCAGACCTTGAGCCAGCCAACAGCCACTTCGACTAAAATCAAACCAGGTCGCTAATACCCATATACTTAAAATTTATAGACAATTTTGGGTATGCTGAATTTTAATTATTTACTATTAATAGCTACTGTCTTGCATCTTCTCGTGCAAACAATGGATAATTGTAACAACTGTAAACCGTACACCGAAGCAAATGATATTAAAGCGTTTCTTTCAAAGTCTGCTGTATAGGAAGTACTGATTATTACGCATTTACATGGCAAATGTCAAACCGACTGGGTGGGCACCGAGACCAAACAACAATGACACGGAAAATACAAAAGAGATTTATGCCTGCGGGTTAGACACCCATCCCTCTGTTTACGCATTCCTCATGTTGTGTTAAAACTGTTTGGCGTGAAATTTGTTGTGATTGTGGTTGCGACTACATTAGGTTACACAAGGGGCATTTTACAATTAATTGAGCAAACGTCGGTGGTAATAAAATTTTTATTAAGAATATGCTTTCCTTACAAAAAAGAAATTTATGTTTACCGTTTGTTACGCTTCACAATTTTCTATGCTTGTCAACTTAATGCAAACTACTATTCAATAATTTATGTCAGCTCACGCTTGAATTAAAGGTTGATTTTTTAGCAACTCTCTTTTGGCAACACTGTTTTTGGCAGCTCTGCGGTGTCGTGTCACATGTTACTGTCAAACATGTTCTATTTCATCTATAAGTTAACCATGAATGGAAGTCAATTATGAACAACAATTTAGAATTTTATTATCAGTGTTCATGCTCGGTTTAGAAAGTGCATTATCGGGAAATTGTGTTCAGCGACGAAGTTCGTTTCTTGTTGAATGGATACGTAAACAAATAAAATAAACTGCCAGAAGCAGTGCAAGAACTGCCAACGCCTCCCGAAAATTTCAATTTTTGGTGAGGATTATGGGCCGGTAGCATCATTGGACTGTCAAGCGCTACCGTGCGATGATTACGAACTTTTTTTGGCCCAAAATGGAAGAGCTGGACTGGTCTGACATGTGGTTGCTACCAGACGGTGCAGCATGTAGCACGCGAAACAATGGTCCAGTTTAGGGGCGAGTTCGGTTAACAGTTTATTTCACATTTGGTGCCGGTCAATTGGATGAGACTTGCCCGCAACAGTTGACACACTGAAAACCATTAAACAATGCATCAAATTTTTGACCCTGGCTTCTAAATAGTTGATCTGTATGTAAAATTTCACGCTGAATTAATATCTGCTTAGAAATATTTGGAAAGTAGAACGGTTTATGAGAAATCGCTAAATTTTCATTTTTCATGCTTTGAAAAAAGGTAGGTCCATTAAAATACCACTTTCTCTTGTTTTAGTTCACCGATGTAAACAAACTGGAACAAAAATTAAAAATAATAAAGTTTTTAAAATCCAATCATAAATGACGAAGTTATGGCACTTCAAAGTTGCATTTTTGTTTAAATTTTGATTTTTCAAGCTTTTGCTGCCTTTTATTAAGTTTTTTCAGTCATACCATAACAGGGCTCCAGTTTTAGATATTGACAGGATGGGGTAATCTTTTACGAACTTTTTTTGCTATCGCTCATTAAAGTCGGATAAAAAATACTTCCGCATGTGCAGCATTTGGTTAACAACCCCAAATTTAATTTTTTATGAAACTTTTTAACCAGAGAAGATAGATGGAAGATAGAAGATAGAATTCCTTATGTATTTTCAGGTGCCACGTCAGATTTGAAGTGCCATAACTTCGTCATTTCTGATTGGTTTTTAAACCGCTGTCGTTTTTTTAAGAAGTAATTTAATTATCTTTGATATTTGTCCCAGCTTGTCAACATCTGTGAATTAAAACCACAAAAAATGAAATTTTGGAATGGAACTACCTTTTTCCAAAACACTAAAAATTTAAATTTGACGATATCTCAAAAGCAGTTATACTTTCCTCATATCTTAGAGCAGATTTGAATTCAGCGTGAAATTTTTCATTAGAATAAATTGTTAAATGTCTCGAATACAGAAACTTTTGAAATTTTGTGACATAGTGTTTTTGAAGAATTTATTCGTAATATACCGGACGATATTTTAGAAAGAGTATGTCAAAATTGGACCAAGCGTATGATCCATTTGAGGCGCATTCACGGTCAATATTTACATGAAATCATCCTTAAACATTCAACTATTTAGATCGATTTACCGACTCAAATAAAGAATTCATACTTTTTGCTGAAGAATAGACTACACATCAATTATAACTAGTAGACAGCCAAAATGATTCAAAGACCAGGCTAGAAATTGTTATAGGAATCGCGAATTAACACGATTTTAAGAACTTGAAATACTCAAAGTCTCAAAAAAACCCACGTGTATTGTTCAATCACGTGTAGAGAATAAGGCCGAGGTGCTAGAAGTCTCTAATTAGCAGGGTTCGTAAATTACCACACATTATTTTTAACACGCGAAAAATTAACACAAAGGTAAAATACAGTGTGTTAAAATATTTTATTTTCACACGTGCTATTAACATTTTTTATACCCGTTACTCGTAGAGTAAAAAGGGTATACTAAAGTCGTGCAAATGTATGTAACAGGCAGAAGGAAGCATCTCCGATATCATAAAGTATATATATTCTTCATCAGCATCAACAGCCGAGTCGATATAGCCGTGTCCGTCTGTCCGTCCGTCCGTCCGTCCGTCCGTCCGTCTGTATGAACACCTAGATCTCAGAGACTAGAAGAGCTAGAGCAACCAAATTTTATACGTAAGCTCAGATTTTGCAGTGTAGTCTATGTGGCCAATATCTACAATCTCACAAATTTTCAAAAGGATCGGATAATAAATGGCCGAGTTAAAAAATGTTGCATACTTATCCGGGATGAGCTGAGTAACGGGTATTTCGAAGTCGGGCAGGGCCGACTTTAACTTACGCTCTCGTTTCATTTTTCATTTTGCATTTATCCTTTTTTTGAAGAGTAAGCTCTTACCCATTTTGATTTGCAGCCCATTGATGATTAGCCGGTCATTGCGAAAACAGCGGATCACGTATTTTATGGCCCCTATCCGAAAGGGACAGGCCGTTTCGCGGGACACCATTACTGATAAAGTTAAACGTCGTATAAACATTGAAGCATTTATTCGTGAGATACCGGCCGAAATGTTGGAAAGAGTATTGATAGAAAGATTTAATGCATTTTTCTGAATTTTATGTGTTTTTTTTTTTAAACTTTCCTATTGCTCTTAAAAACCCTTTGCAATCCCTTAAAATGCATATTAGCAGAGACCGCTGCCATTTGCAGCTCCTGACAGCTCATTGATTGGTCAGAACGCAGCCGATCGCAATTTTTATAGCCCTCACACAGGCACTCGCGTCGTAAAATTTTCCACCCCTGTTTGTCAGCTCAGTGTGCCTGACCGAGCCGCAGGCGACACACAGCGGACTCTCGTTTACACACCCACACCAATGCAATTATAGAAATTTTGTGAAAAAAATTTGCTGTCATTTTTTTTACCATAGGCTGCTTAAGTTTCTCACACGCGTGATAGACACACGTATATTTAATATTTTTTTCTTATGAATAAAAATGTTAAAACACGTGTGAAAACACAAATTTTTATCATCGATGTTAACTATTATGACTGAAAAATATTTGAGCATTTTCCGACATAGACATCGGATATTGCATATTTTCACACACATTTTTATACCCTGTTCCCATTGAAAATGGAAAAAGGGGGATCATGAAGTTGTGCAAATGTATGTAACAGGGAGAAGGAAAATTTTTGTTATATATATTCTTGATCAGCATGAACAGCCGAGTCGATATAGCCGCGTTCGTCTGTCCGTCCGCCCGTCCGTCCGACTGTCCTACTGTCCGTCTGTCTGTCTGTTTAAACGCGTCGATCTCAGAGACTATAAGAGATAGAGCCACAAAATTTTTGCACGAAGGTAGATTTATGCTGTTCGCAGATCAAGTTTGTTTCAGATTTGGAAAATCCCTACCCGTCCCCTTTTATCCACAAAAAACGTAGACCTCCTCTACACAGAGAAAAAAAATTAGCTACACGCCACGTGTAGAAACGACAATACTAAACGAAACGTAGTTCACCCTGCTAAACTTCACACGAAAAATTTAGAAATTAGAAAGTTACACGAGGCATGTAGAAAAAACTACATAAACGTGTAGCAATAAAAAAACTACACGTGGCATACAGAAAAGTTAAGTGCTGCGTGGACAAATGCAAAGGGTACATGACAAGAGATAATTTGCGTTTTTCCAAAGTATTTCTACACTTTTCATTCAACAATCTGATTTCCACACGGAAATGTAGATTTTCTACATTTAAGTTTAGATATTGAAAACCTACACGTGCGTGTGGAAATTCTAAACGAAAATTGTAGCTCAAAATCAGTACAGAATTCTCATATTTATACCCGTTACTCGTAGAGTAAAAAGGGTATACTAAAGTCGTGCAAATGTATGTAACAGGGAGAAGGAAGCATCTCCGATATCATAAAGTATATATATTCTTCATCAGCATCAACATCCGAGTCGATATAGCCATGTCCGTCTGTCCGTCCGTCCGTCCGTCCGTCCGTCCGTCTGTATGAACACCTAGATCTCAGAGACTAGAAGAGCTAGAGCAACCAAATTTTATACGTAAGCTAGTATTGTCTGTAGGCAGATCAAGTTTGTTTCAAATTTTGGCCACGCCCCCTCCCACCCCCGCAATAAAAAATATTGAATAACTCCCACAATTTTTAAGCTATAGAGCTCAGATTTTGCAGTGTAGTCTATGTGGCCAATATCTACAATCTCACAAATTTTCAAAAGGATCGGATAATAAATGGCCGAGTTAAAAAAATGTTGCATACTTATCCGAGCTGAGCTGAGTAACGGGTATTTCGAAGTCGGGCAGGGCCGACTTTAACTTACGCTCTCGTTTCATTTAGAAAAATGCTTTCCACATGTTACATGTAGGTTTTCTAAATAAACTTTAAGGATTTCAAATGCTGAATGCTACGTTTAGAAAATCTACACGAAACGTGTTGTTGATACATTAGCTCATCGTCGCTTGTCACTTCCCTTTATTACTTTGATTTGCGGCAATGCCGCGAGTGCTTGGTAGTCGTGTGGGCTGAGATGCCGGCATTTGTGTTTGAATTGCAGAGAGAGAAAGTATGTGAGTTATGAGTTCGAACCCCAGACAAGGTGAGTAAATAAAAAAAAACTAATGTCTTAGGCTTTTCAGAAAGAAGACTTTCCCCTACCGTGCCCCTTCCTGCCCTGCCCTCCTCACCACACTCCCTTGTGAAAATATTGTGGCGATAATAGCTGAATTTAAAAGAAAATTTTTTTGCTCGGGCTGGGCCCACATCGTGGCATGTAGAAAAACTACATGCCGCATATAGAAATGAGAAAGCTAAACGTGGCATATAGAAAAGCTACATAAATGTAGTGGGTGTAAAATCCCTGTGAAACGTGGAGAAAAAACTACATTTTCGTGTAGTTTTTACACATTTTTTTCTCTGTGTAGAAATCCTAGACCTAAACAACCGTCAGATCCACAATTTTTAAGTTAGAGCTTCGTATATCAAGCTATGCCCAATATCTATCTATTCTGAAAAGTACAATCAGATCGGACAAAAAACACCGGAGTTATAAGCGAAACAGTTGAGCTGATAAGAGCACCCCCCCCAGTTGTTGGTCAGGACTAGAAAAAAGTGTTGCCTACATTTTGTTACAAAGACCGGTTACATTCATCAAAATTCAAAAACAAATAAATGAAAACAAATGAAGAGGGTATTTTGTGGTCGAGAAACTCGACTCTAGCGCCCTTACTTACTAACTTACTAACTATACCATCTGGAGCCCGTGGAAAATTCTTTTGATGGGGCCCCATCAGGAAAAATCGTCACGTGGTACTCAGTTTAATTTTAATAAATAATAAAGATTTTCAGCGTACTCAATTACACGTAGTATATGTCCCACTAATGGCCATAGGCCTCCTCTCTTAGGCGAGAAGGAATGGTCTGTAGTCCCCACGCTAGCCCAATGCGCATTGGAGACTTCACATTCATTCATAGAACATAATATCTCAATGCATTCACCATCTATTCGATAGCTTTTTGGTGAAGGAACAACATCGTGAGGAAACCTGCATAGATTTACAATGAAATAAAAATAACAATTTAATTTCAATAAGATATTTATTAAGAAAAATCTTTTTTCGAGCTTTCTGTTCCGCAAAAGTGTCTATAACAATATCAAAGTTTAAAGATCGGGCCATAGAAATTTCAGTAGACAGAATAGCCAAGTTACATAACTTGTCTTGTCTCATAGAGTTTCTTAAATAGGTTTTTACAAATTTTAGTTTTGAAATAACATTAATGCAGTGCATACTTCAGGAAAGCTGCAGGACATAAAATGATTTTTTATTATTAGAGCGAAGCTCTTTTACGGACGGTCGACTGGGGGGTAAATCCAGAAAACGATTGTGTCTGCGACAGATTTCTTTGGCTACGCTTTTGACTTTGCAAAGTCAGCAGCGTTTGTGTGTGAGCTCACTCAGTGCGTGAGTGTATATGTGTATGTATGCAACTTTCATGTATGCAGCAAATTATAGGCGCTTTCTCATTTTCTCCCGCACTGGCACTCTCTGCTGCCGACGAGTTCGTTTTTCGCTAATTGTTGTTAATGTTGGCATTGTTAACGGACTACTTTTTGCCGACGAGACCACCTAATATTATTGCATCATGTCTCTGCTTCTGCTAACCAGTTTTGCCAATTTACCTATTTTCACACCAGATCTAGGTATTTTGTAAAGTCGAAAGCCAGAATGTCTGTGCAAGAAAGCGATAGCAGCATGTGGGTTGTGAGCAGAGTTCGCAACAACCGGTCCTCTCTATGCAGTTGTCAGAAAAAAAAACGGTTACGTGCGGCACATTGACAGAGAGGGACGGAAGCAACCTTTAAATGCGCTCTCTGGTTGCGTTCGGTTGGGAGAGGAGAGAAACACACTTGCTTTTGTTTTTTCTGTCTCGGTCTTCTGCCAACCGTTTTGCAGAGACCGCTTGCTCAAAAGATCTTGAATTAAAATACTACACAGAGGGAAAAATCGTGTTCAGAAAATAAGAATTTTTCATCTCAAAACAAGAACATAATGTGCTCTCAAATTTTTGAGAACAAATGTTCATCACCGAAAAGTATAAGTATCCATTCAGACGTGCGGCTTGGCAACAGCCTAACGAGCTCTTGGGCTCCACTCCCAGTAAGTCCGAAATTTTTTTTATTTTTTTTAATTTAATTTACTAAGGCAGGTGGGGTGTTGTACAAGGCGGATGTGTCTGCGGATTCGGAGCTGATATCGGACCTGGACTTGGAATTGGATCTGGGCCTGGACTGGATCCTGGACCCTGGACCTCAAATTTTTGTTATACCCTTGCAATGGGTGTTATAATATTGCCCAGAAGTTTGCAACGCAAAGAAATATTCATTTCCGACAACATAAACTATATTGATTCTTGATCAGGGTGTCGAGCTGAGTCGATTGTTCTTTGTCCGTCCGTCTGTCTGTGTATCCGTTTTTACCCGAACTAGTCTCTCAGTTTTAAAGCTATCGAGCTGAAATTAGAGCCTTCACAGAGCCTTCTTTTTGCTGCACACTACTAATATGGCGGAATCGAACGGATCGGATGACTATATCTCATAGCTCCCATAGGAACAATCGGTCGGAAAACTAGTTTTAGTGAGAAAAACTTTTTTCTTTTCAATGGAAACGTCTCCAAGCTTTGTAATCGTAGGTTTTCTTTGTTTTTTTATAATTCTCGCAAGTTTTATTAAAATCGGACAACAAAATGGTAGAGCTGCCATTCAAAAGATAGGTTTGAAAAACAGTCTTAGTTAGAAAAAAATTTTTGTTTTTAATGGTAGCATCCTGCAATTTAACATTGGTTTGTTTCTCATGCTTTCATATAATTTTAAAAATTGTTGGCCGAATCGGATCATATCATATAGCTCCCAAACGAACAATCGGTCGGAAAATGGGAAAATCAGTATTTTTTGAAAATGTTTAAGCGAGCACTTGCAAGGGTATAAAAACTTCGGCACAGACGCAGTTAGCTTAGCTTTCTCGTTTTAGTTTAAAATGTTCTCAAAAACTGAACATTTTAACTCATTGAAGTAAGAAATTTTTCTTGATGTGAGAAAATCCGTTCATGAATAGTTTAGCTCATATTGAGACCAATGTTCTCGGTTTTTCACTCTGTGTATGCTCAAAAAAATCGAAAATAGAAAATAGATTTTTGAAATGCAAAATTCGCGAGTCTGGTCATTGTGCGTCGTCCAGGCGTCTGCTAGTATCACGATAGCGATATGGTATTTCGAACTGCCGCCATGAAGCAGGCTTTACATTTACGAATCGTCATTCGATGTTCCGTTTGGCCATCACGGTCTAATCAGTCGGTCCAGTTTTGAACGATTTCTCCTTTAGCGCCTTTAGCATTGATATTTGTCAGGTTCGACTTTTACTGTTAACGACTTTCAAGACTATCAATTGTGCTCACTATCGATAATTTTCAAACACCACTTTGTGTGTTTTGGTTTATGCTCTCACGTTGCTCTTTCATTTACAATACATAAAACAAAACTACTTTATATTGATTTGCCTGTATTGTATTTTTAAATCAGATTATGATTATCCCTCGTAAAGAGCTTCGCTCTTACCGGGTGTTCCACGACGCCCACTTCTTTTTAATAAATCAGCAAGGTCTCTAATACACGAAGATTTTTATATTTCGTCTCTGAAAGTGGATCGAAAACTGTGAATTTCTCTGGCAAATAATTCAGATATGTGTTTTTTATATATCTCAACAAATTCGAGAGCTATTTTAATATTTTAGTGTCATTTACAACTTTTAAAGTGGTAGGCTGCAAACAATATCATTCATTGAAAGGAAACGCGATTTTAGTTGGTTTATAATGATGTCCAATACTCGATAAAAATATGTTCACTTTGAACAAGCTTTCGGGATATTTGAGACGCTCATCTTCGCAAAGCTCATCCAAATGGCGTTTTCCTTCCTCTGTAGAGTTTTAGAAAATTCGGGGGTGATGGACCATTTTTCTGCTACACTATTTGTTTTCATTTTTAAATTTTCAAATTCATGTCGATACCTGTCCAATTCTTCTAGACAAATTTTTAAATGTTTTAAGGCATTTGAAAGATCGGTAGCTTTAGACTGAAGTGAGTAGGAGTAGTAAGTAGGATCTTGCAATGGAAAACCAATAACATACTAAAATTGTGGTTTTCGATCTTCTTGTTGAGTGAAACAGCTTCAATTCCTTCATCTGATTTTCAATTTAAGAAAATTGTTATCGTTAGCGCTTTTTAGACTTCAAAAAACCGAACTTTAAAATTGAGGAAAGTTAACTTAGGCTCGGCCGAAGTTTGTATACCCTTGCAGCACGTTTTCTAACTAATTTAAAGGACATATCCACTGAAACAAACAAGTTTTTCCCAATAAGCTATACCATATAGATGTCCAATTTCGACCAAATTTGGCAGAATCATGGAGAAGAATTAAAATCTAGTAAATACGAGTCTAGACGCTTGCATAAAAAACAAAAAAGTTGTTCTCACTAGAACTAGTTTTACGACCGGTCATCCGATCCGGCCGGTTCCGACCAATGTGCAGCGTATTTAGACCAGAAGACTTCGTGTAAAGTTTGGTGGCGATAGCTTTAAAACTGACGGAGGAGATAGCATAGAAACAGATGGACAGACGGTCAGACGGAAAGATGGACATGGCTATATCGACTCAGCTCGTCATGCTGATCAAGAATATATATACTTTATGTGGTCGGAAATGCTTCCTTCTATGCGTTACAAACATCTGGACAATTTCAATATACTCTCTGCAAGGGTAAAAAAACAAAAACGGCTTTATAACGTCCTGCCCATCTAGTAGGGTTTAATGTTTTTGAATTTGAAGACCCACTTTCTTTATTAGAAATAAAACTTGATCAAAACTTCCATCTTTTCATACTATGACGAAAAAAAATTATAAATTTGTTGAACTCTTTCAAAAAAATTTTGCATATCAATAACCTCTCTCAAGTCATCGTTGAGTACTAGCAAAGACACTACATATAATAGATACCGCGCCACATACAAACTCCCTTAGTTTTCCATTTGAAGCTTCATGGCTCGGGCGGGTGGGGAACAAACGAAAAAATCTAAAAGTAGAAAAATCTAAATCGGCCATTCTTTGTTTTAATAAAATTGAAGCTATGAAACTCTTTGCAGCTGCGAGAGGCTTGTTCTCCATTTTAAGGCATTTCTATTTTTAGATTTTTATTTTTTTTAATTTTTTTCGTTTGTTCCCCGCCCACCCGAGCCATGAAGCTTCAAATCGAAAAACAAGAAAGAAAGTCGGTCAAGCCCGACTGTAACATACTCTGTACCAAGAAATTTTGTCTTTGGATCATAACTCGAAAACCGTTCATCCGATCTTCTTCATTTCTTTGGCGGATCGATAAGTTATTCTAATAACTAAATATGTTCAGAAGGAACAAGCCATCTATCTTCAAAACTGTGGGAGATATGACGATTTTTCTAAATTGCGGGGGCGGGAGGGGGCGTGGCCAAAATTGAAAATAAACTTGATCTGCCTGCAGACATAAGAAGCATATGTCCCATACACGTCAAACCTCTATCTCTTACCATCTCTGAGATCTGTGCGTTCATACGGACAGACAGACGGACGGACAGACGGACAGACGGACATGGCTATATCGACTCGGCTGTTGATGCTGATCAAGAATATATATACTTTATGGGGTCGGATGTTACATACTTTTGCACAAACTTATAATACTCTATGTACCTACGGTACAGAGTGTAACAAGGGAGTTTTTGTATGAGGCGCGGTATCTAAAGGGTGATTTTTTAAGAGTTATAGGAAAGAATTTAAAAAAACACATAAAATTCAGAAAAATGCATGAAATCTTTATTTGAATCGCTAGTACGGTCCAAATAATTTGATGTAGGAAGATTATTTCACTTATTTTTAATTTCATGATTAGAGTCCCGGTAGATACTTGTTTTTTACCATGGGTGCATAGAGTATTATAAGTTTATACAAAAGTACGTAACAGTAAAGACACTACATATAATAAAGGGTGATTTTTTAAGAGCTATAGGAAAGTTTTTAAAAAAAAAAACACATAAAATTCAGAAAAATTCATGAAATCTTTATTTGAATCGATAGTACGGTCCATATAATTTAATGGTTGAAGATTATTTCATGCAAATGTTGACCGTGACTGCGCCTCAAATGGTCCATCCGCTTAGTCCAATTTTGGCATACTCTTTCCAACATTTTGGCCGGTATCTCACGAATAAATGCTTCAATGTTGTCTTCCAATGCGTCGATTTTGGAGTGAATTTCAGCCAGAAGCATTGCAAGAGCTACCAATTCTTATAGATGGCTTGTTCCTTCTGGACACATTTAGATGTCAGGATAACTTATCGATCTGCCAAAAGAATGGAGAAGATTGGATGAACGGTTTTCGAGTTAGGATCAAAAGACTGTTCCTTGGTACAGAGTATGTTATAGTCGGGCTTGACCGACTTTCTTTCTTGTTTGTATACTAGAGCCCTGCATGAGTGGAATCAAAGTGCCCTTTGATTCATGTTTAAAAAAAAAGGTTCAAGTAAATCAAGTCTGAAAATATTTTGATTCGAGTTAGTCAGCTCAAATTTATAATGACTCCAAACAGATCAAGCTCCAAACAGATCAAGCTCCAAATAGATCAAGCTCCAAATAGATCAAGCTCCAATCTGTGCTCCAGTGGTTCATTAGATCATATCAAGTCAAAAATTAAGTCAACACAAAAAAATGTTACCATATTTCCCAACTGCGCAATTCGCTATACTTCGCTACATCCTCGAAGAACGCTGCTTCATGGTCGAGCTTAGATACGAGTTAAATATATATGCTTCCAAGGAAGTTTAATTGGCCAAGTTATGTTGAAACTGCACACCGCCGACTTGCTGGTTTCAGACCCCTAAAACACCTCCACTTATGCTCCTGATACAGCCTTCTTGGCTTCCAGTCGATGCGTAACTACCCCATACCTAACTCCCCCATGTATAAAAACCTTGACAGCAGATATAAAGAACACTGCAGCACTTTCTGCAGCCAAAAAAGTTTGCGACCTTCCCTTACTTCTTCCGCGCTTTTGGCAAATCTTGAGTTCTCCTGAAATAAACTACCTTTTGATGCTTTCTGAGATTGTCTCTGAAGACTCGGTGGAATTCGATGAGGACTATTTTTGAATTAAGGAAAACATTGAATTAGTAGAGTTATCTGTGGGGTCCAACCATTTTTTCGGAAATCGACTAATCGTTTAAACGTGCTATAAATTAAACCACCATTTAATGTAGTAAGTTATAGATTGGTTTAAGTCCAGTGCAATCTCATTATTCAAAATATTGCTCCATTTCTTATTTATGCTTTTTATACTCTGTACCTTGGGTACATAGAGTATATTAAGTTTTTGCAAAAGTATGTAACAGCCAGAAGGAAGCATCTGCGACCCCATAAAGTATATATATTCTTGATCAGCATCAACAGCCGAGTCATGTCTGTCATGTCTGTCTGTCCGTATGAACGCACAGATCTCAGAGATGGTAAGAGATAGAGGTTTGACATGTATGGGACATATGCTTCTCACTCCCCCGCCATTTGGAAAAAACGTCATATCTCCCACAGTTTTAAAGATAGACGGTTTGTTCCTTCTGGACGTATTTGGTAATCAGGTAACTTATCGATCCGCCAAAGGAATGGTGAAGATCTAATAAACGGTTTTCGAGTTATGATCAAAAGACTTTTCGCTGCTGCAGCGCTGTAGCACCGCTGCTTTCAGCTGCTACTGCAGCATCAAAGTTTATGCTGAGCGTATAATTTCGTTGGTACAGAGTATCTTATAGTCAGGCTTGACCGACTTTCTTTCTTATTAATAGTTCTTGATTTTGCAATAAAATTAAAATTTTTAAGAAAAACAAGTCCAGAAACTTATGATATTAAGGCTCTGAGCTGTTCATATTGACATTGAACCCTATGAGCTATTTGAGTTGAGCATGAGCTGAGCTGAGCTGAACTATTTCAAACAGATCATATAGCTCATGCCTCATGTCATGAGCTATAATTCAATGAGTCAATAATTTTGTGAACTATGACTAGAAATTCATAGATAGATCAAATCAGTAAGTAAGTCAAGGGGAACTTTGATTCATCTCATGCAGGGCTCTATTGTATACCTTTATTGCATAAAAAGTAAATAATTTGTCATTAAAACCAGTTTCCTAAGAAAGTAAGTAAGTAAGTGTTTGAAAATGCTATGCTATTTCGTAGTTTTTTATTTTTGCTCCTGCTTCTGCTCTGAATGTAATAGGAGCAGAGCAGTAGCATAAGCACAAAATTTTATCTGGAGCACTATTGCTTTGCTCCGTGCTGACAATTTTTTCAACGCTATAGAAATAGCATAAAACGAGAAAGCTAAGCTAACTTCGTCTGTGCCAAAGTTTCTATACCCTTGCAAGTGCTCGCATACATATTTTAAAAAAATACTTTTTCCCATTTTCAGACGGATCGTTCGTATGGGAGCTATATGATATAATCATCCGATTTGGCCAAAAATTTGTAAAATCATGTGAAAGCATATGAAACAAACAAAAACAAATTTGCAGGATGCTACCATTAAAAACAAAAAAGTTTTTCTAACTAAGACTGTTTTTCAGACCTATCTTTTGTATGGCAGCTATACCATATAGTTGTCCGACTTTAATTAAACTTGGTAGAATTATAAAAAAACATAGAAAACCTACGATTGCAGAGTTTGGAGACGTTTTCATAAAAAAAAAAAGTTTTTCTCACTAAAACTAGTATTCGACCGATTGTTCCTATGGGAGCTGTGAGATATAGTCATCCGATCCGGTCGGTTCCGACATATTAGTAGTGTGCAGCAAAAAGAAGACTATGTGTAAAATTTTAGCTCGATAGCTTTAAAACTGAGAGACAGACAGACAGACGGACAGACGGACGAACGGACAGACGGACGGACAAAGCTCAATCGACTCAGCTCGTCACCCTGATCAAGAATATATATAGTTTATGGGGTCGGAAATGAATATTTCTTTGCGTTGCAAACTTCTGGGCAAAATTATAATACCCTTTGCAAGGGTGTAAAAAACTACTATAAAAATACTATCTGGGATTATAGCCATAGCAAAAAAACTCGGAGCAATCGGAGCAATATAGCTTTTGCTCCTTGAGCTGCTCCCAAATCTGCTTCTCATAGCTGCTGCACGTAGTTCTACCAAACAGTTTGCTTAAAATTCTATACAGCTTTTAACAAAGTGGCTCAACTCTCATTATTATAGTCTCATTAGTACATCATGGGGAATCGCAGGACTTTAATTGACCTGCGATGGTACTGAAGAATTCGCGGTCTCAATTTAGTTTGATTTGATGATAAGGGTAGCAAAAGTACAAGTATGAGGAGATGGCGTGGTTATTAGGAGCTAAGAAGAATTTGCGATTTCTGTATTGTGCCTTTTTATCGCGGATTGTTGACGCGATTTTTATACTCTGTACCGTAGGTACACAGAGTATTATAAGTTTGTGCAAAAGTATGTAACAGGCAGAAGGAAGCGTCTCCAACCACTTAAACTATATATATTCTTGATCAGCATCAACAGCCGAGCTCGATATAGCCATGTCCGTCTGTCTGTCCGTATGAACGCACAGATCTCAGAGATGGCAAGAGATAGAGGTTTGACATGTATGGGACATATGCTTCTTATGTCTGCAGGCAGATCAAGATTATTTTTAATTTTGGCCACGCCCCCTCCCGCCCCCGCAATTTAGAAAAAACGTCATATCTCCCACAGTTTTGAAGATAGATGGCTTGTTCCTTCTGGACATATTTAGTTATTAGGATAACTTATCGATCCGCCAAGGCAATGAAGAAGATCGGATGAACGGTTTTCGAGTTATGATCAAAAGACAAATTTTCTTGGTACAGAGTATGTTATAGTCGGGCTTGACCGACTTGTTTTGACTAAAGAACCCCGAAAAATATATTTTGAATTGGGTTGCCTATCATGACCTTCTTTAACAGAATTCTTTAGATAAATCCCATTTAACGCTATCCCTTGCGCAACTTTTGATCTAAGCCCATATGAAATCAATTTTTTTACACAATAGTAACCGTTATGATGGGCCAATAATTTTATTTTAAATGCATCACCATATTTGCCCTGGGTAATATTATCACTCATCTTCGGCTTCTTCGAACAAAGCTAAATTATCAATTGCTTCATCTAAATGAGATGAGTTTAGCTTTACGAGCAAAATGTACTCGAGAGTGTCGTGGCCAAGTCTATTTCGATTAATCGTTTTCTGGATTTACCCCCCAGTCGACCGTCCGTAAAAGAGCTTCGCTCTAATAATATATTAATATTTGAATATTTTTATGAACTTTTGTGTCTTAGCCGGCTCCAGGTCCTAAACAGGTGCTAAACAGAATCTGGAGCCGGCTAAGACTCAACAGTTCATAAAAATATTCAAATATTAATATATTATTAGAGCGAAGCTCTTTTACGGACGGTCGACTGGGGGGTAAATCCAGAAAACGATTGTGTCTGCGACAGATTTCTTTGGCTACGCTTTTGACTTTGCAAAGTCAGCAGCGTTTGTGTGTGAGCTCACTCAGTGCGTGAGTGTATATGTGTATGTATGCAACTTTCATGTATGCAGCAAATTATAGGCGCTTTCTCATTTTCTCCCGCACTGGCACTCTCTGCTGCAGACGAGTTCGTTTTTCGCTAATTGTTGTTAATGTTGGCATTGTTAACGGACTACTTTTTGCCGACGAGACCACCTAATATTATTGCATCATGTCTCTGCTTCTGCTAACCAGTTTTGCCAATTTACCTATTTTCACACCAGATCTAGGTATTTTGTAAAGTCGAAAGCCAGAATGTCTGTGCAAGAAAGCGATAGCAGCATGTGGGTTGTGAGCAGAGTTCGCAACAACCGGTCCTCTCTATGCAGTTGTCAGAAAAAAAAACGGTTACGTGCGGCACATTGACAGATAGGGACGGAAGCAACCTTTAAATGCGCTCTCTGGTTGCGTTCGGTTGGGAGAGGAGAGAAACACACTTGCTTTTGTTTTTTCTGTCTCGGTCTTCTGCCAACCGTTTTGCAGAGACCGCTTGCTCAAAAGATCTTGAATTAAAATACTACACAGAGGGAAAAATCGTGTTCAGAAAATAAGAATTTTTCATCTCAAAACAAGAACATAATGTGCTCTCAAATTTTTGAGAACAAATGTTCATCACCGAAAAGTATAAGTATCCATTCAGACGTGCGGCTTGGCAACAGCCTAACGAGCTCTTGGGCTCCACTCCCAGTAAGTCCGAAATTTTTTTTATATTTTTTAATTTAATTTACTAAGGCAGGTGGGGTGTTGTACAAGGCGGATGTCTCTGCGGATTCGGAGCTGATATCGGACCTGGACTTGAAATTGGATCTGGGCCTGGACTGGATCCTGGACCCTGGACCTCAAATTTTTGTTATACCCTTGCAATGGGTGTTATAATATTGCCCAGAAGTTTGCAACGCAAAGAAATATTCATTTCCGACAACATAAACTATATTGATTCTTGATCAGGGTGACGAGCTGAGTCGATTGTTCTTTGTCCGTCCGTCTGTCTGTGTATCCGTTTTTACCCGAACTAGTCTCTGAGTTTTAAAGGTTTCGAGCTGAAATTAGAGCCTTCACAGAGCCTTCTTTTTGCTGCACACTACTTATATGTCGGAATCGAACGGATCGGATGACTATATCTCATAGCTCCCATAGGAACAATCGGTCGGAAAACTAGTTTTAGTGAGAAAAACTTTTTTCTTTTCAATGGAAACGTCTCCAAGCTTTGTAATCGTAGGTTTTCTTTGTTTTTTTATAATTCTCGCAAGTTTTATTAAAATCGGACAACAACATGGTAGAGCTGCCCATTCAAAAGATAGGTTTGAAAAACAGTCTTAGTTAGAAAAACATTTTTGTTTTTAATGGTAGCATCCTGCAATTTAACATTGGTTTGTTTCTCATGCTTTCATATAATTTTAAAAATTGTTGGCCGAATCGGATCATATCATATAGCTCCCAAACGAACAATCGGTCGGAAAATGGGAAAATCAGTATTTTTTGAAAATATTTAAGCGAGCACTTGCAAGGGTATAAAAACTTCGGCACAGACGCAGTTAGCTTAGCTTTCTCGTTTTAGTTTAAAATGTTCTCAAAAACTGAACATTTTAACTCATTGAAGTAAGAAATTTTTCTTGATGTGAGAAAATCCGTTCATGAATAGTTTAGCTCATATTGAGACCAATGTTCTCGGTTTTTCACTCTGTGTATGCTCAAAAAAATCGAAAATAGAAAATTGATTTTTGAAATGCAAAATTCGCGAGTCTGGTCATTATGCGTCGTCCAGGCGTCTGCTAGTATCAGGATAGCGATATGGTATTTCGAACTGTCGCCATGAAGCAGGCTTTACATTTACGAATCGTCATTCGATGCTCCGTTTGGCCATCACGGTCTAATCAGTCGGTCCAGTTTTGAACGATTTCTCCTTTAGCGCCTTTAGCATTGATAATTGTCAGGTTCGACTTTTACTGTTAACGACTTTCAAGACTATCAATTGTGCTCACTATCGATGATTTTCAAACACCACTTTGTGTGTTTTGGTTTATGCTCTCACGTTGCTCTTACATTTACAATACACAAAACAAAACTACTTTCTATTGATTTGCCAGTATTTTTAAATCAGATTATGATTATCCCTCGTAAAGAGCTTCGCTCGTACCGGGTGTTCCACGACGCCCACTTCTTTTTATTTATTTTTGTCATGACCTGGAGCCGGCTAAGACACAACAACTTATTTCAAATTTAAAAAAGGTCATTAAACCCAACAACAACTATTCTTATGAACACTTTTTCTGTTTTCATGACCACCGTTCATTTTTTGTGAACGGAAAAATATACCGGAATCATAACCATTTGGTGACGATTTTTGAACGTCATACCCTTACAAAGTCCGTCTGACTATTTCTACGCGAACTATTCTCTTAGTTTTAAAGCTATCGAACTGAAATTTTGCACAGAATCTTCTTTTTGCTGCACACTATTAATATGTCGGAACCGACCGGATCAGTTGACTATATCTCATAGCTCCCATAGGAACAATCGGTCAGAAAACTAGTTTTAGTATGAAAAACTTTTTTCTTTTCAATGGAAACGTCTCCAAACTTTGAAATCGTTGGTTTTTTATGTTTTTTATAATTCTAAGAAGTTTTATTACAATCGACCAACTATATGGTATAGCTGCCATACAAAAGATAGGTCTGAAAAACAGTCTTAGTTAGAAAAACTTTTTTGTTTTAAATGGTAGCATCCTGCAATTTTGTATTTGTTTGTTTCACATGCTTTCACATAATTTTAAAAATTTTAGGCCAAAGCGAATGACTATTTCATATAGCTCCCATACGAACGATCGGTCAAAAAATGGGAAACAGAGAATTTTTTAGAAAATATTTAAGCGAGCGCTAGCAAGGGTATTAAAACTTCGGCACAGTCGAAGTTAGCTTAGCTTTCTAGTTTTCTTTGTGTAATGTACCTAGAAGAACTCCATAAAAGTCCACATGACACCGTTCGAATTTACATCAATTAAGGTTGTATATAAAAATTAGGCCTATTCCTTTTTTTAGCCCAAAAGGTGTTATTACTTGTTTCATGGTGTGTACCTGAGAATGTGAAAAAATTATAAATCAATCATTAATATTACACACACGTTTTGGACTTCAATATTTAAGCGTAATAAACAGGTAATGCTTACCATTGCATCAAATAAACCAGAGTTTGACTCAATTCGCTCTGTGTCTCCAAGTTGGCATCCTGTGCTCTCTCTCGGATTAACAGGTCTGACAGCCGCCGACGAAAACGCCGCTTGCTTGTCTAAATTATTTGTGTCACTTAAACACAAATTTCTTGTTGCCTTACCTTCTTTCCAATTTGTATTATTGTTATTATTGTCACTATTTAAGGTGTCCAAAGGTGGAAAACATTTTATAGTGTTTTTGATTCAACTTGCCTGTGTCTCGCACAAGTTGAAGTGAACTGCTAACAAAATTTCGCAGTAAAGCACCCAAGATAACTGCATTTGCCGACGACATATGCCTAATTATCATCGGAAAATGTCCATCGACTCTCAGCTCAATCATGGACTCTACACTCAAAGAGATACTAAAATGGGCCACAGAAGCCGGACTTAGTATTAATGCGGAGAAGACGGACCTCATTCTCTTTACCAAGAGATACAAGGTACCGCCATGGATTCCACCAAAGATAAATGGAATAACACTAACACCAAAGAATAACGTCAAATACCTTGGAGCAGTAATCGATAGTAAACTGTCATGGAAGGCGAATGTGGAAGAAAGAGTGAAGAAGGCGACCAACGCACTATATGCATCCCAGAAGATGCTGAGTAGCACTTGGGGCCTATCACCAAGTCTGATGCACTGGCTCTTCATTTCAGTAATACGACCGATACTGCTACACGGCATACTGGTATGGTGGCAGGCCACGGAGAAAACCACATACCTAAAGCTGATGGAGAAGACCCAGCGACAGGCACTGGTCTGTATTACGGGGGCGCTGAGGTCCACTCCAACCAAAGCATTAGAACACATCTTAGGTGTCAACCCTCTGGACATCCAAGCACGCCTTCTGGCACAAAAGACCGCCCAACGTCTATGTGCGACAGGCACCATGGCGCTACAAAGCTATGGACATAGCATAGTTGGTAGAGAGATCAATAGTAGCACGGACTACATTATCCCAAAGATCAACCCAATATGCACATCTGCACTATTGGTACCAGAAGACTGGCGTACAGGACTGGCCCAAGAAGCAACGCACCTCTTTACCGACGGCTCAAAGATGGACCTAGGAGTCGGAGCCGCCGTATACTGTGCAGAGCCAGAAAAAAAGCTCTCATACAAACTGCCAAACCACTGCACCATATTCCAGGCGGAAGCCGTCGCAATAAGGAAAGCAGCGGAGTTGGCGGAAATTCACGCTCCACACAACCAAATAAATATGTACATGTAATACGTGGACAGCCAAGCGGCAATCAAGGCAATGCAAGGACACTCCATCAACTCCAGAAATGTCCTGGCGAGCAGGGAAGCGCTAGATTCCCTCAGCATCTCCAGAAAGGTGCAAATCTACTGGATTCCCAGCCACTGGGGCATCGACGGAAACGAAATGGCAGACAGTCTTGCAAAAGCCGGAGTCGTACTCGGCCAAGAAGAAACACTAAACAAACCTATCTCCATACAGACGCTTCATAGCAAGATGGAAGAGATAGCAGAGAAAGAAGCGGAGGTAAGGTGGGAAAACACCAGCGGATGCAGAATCTCTAAAATTATGTGCAAGACAAGAGACAAAAAACTTACGCACTATCTGCTACAGCTCCAGAGAAGAGACTGTAGACTGCTCATTGGCATACTAACGGGACACTGCCTAGCAGCCGCTCATGCGATAAAGCTAGGCATAACAACAGAGGACACCTGCAGGAAATGTATGGAACCTGGAGTCGCAGAAACTCTAGAACATCTAATTTGCAGCTGCCCAGCAATTGCCACGACAAGATTACAAATTCTGCACACCCCACGGTTCTCTTCTTTGGAGGAAGCGGCCAAGAGGCCCCCAAAACAGTTATTGGCATTTGCCAAAACGACAAGAATCCTCCTGGACTTCTAAGACAAACGTACCCAAATAATCACCCGGCCTCATTAAGGACCCTAAGGTCTATGTGTGACCCCATCTGGGGTCAGCCGGAACTACCTACCTACCTACCTACCCTAATCTATATTCTGCTGCTAATGTAACCACTAGTCGGATCGTGGCATCTCTAATGACAGGTGCTAGTTTCTTACTGTAGGCAATCCCAAAGCGTTGACTGCATCCCTTGGCCACCAAGCGGGACTTAAACTTCTGCACAGTTCCATCTTTCTGAATATCCAACATTACATATTCATGACCCTTTTGAGTAAATTTTGACGTCTTTGTTTTGTCCAAAGCTATCGTTAACGAGCCAAAAACTTTCAAATGCGATACTATTGGCTTTTTACCTGACCATACTTGAACAGGAGTTACATCCACCAAGGAGTTTGAAGCTAGCCTGTTTCGTAGGTATCCAGTCCGAATTGCTTCCGCCCAATATGCTTCGCTTAGTCCGGAATGTAGCAACATGCTTCTTTTAATTTCCACTAAAGTTATATTGGCCCTCTCCGCAACACCGTTCTGCAGCTGTATGGGCACTGCTAAATTTCTTTTTATACCGCAATCTTTCAAATACTTATCAAAATCTTTCGACACAAATTCTCCGCCATTATCTATATGCAGATTTTTAATTTTTCTTCCTGTTTGGCGTTTTACAAGATTTTGAACTCTTTAAATGCCTCAAATTCTTGATCTTGAAAAAATAAACTGATACGTACTTTGAACAATCGTCTATAAAGGTGGCAAAGTATCGATTTCCACCCAATGATTGCTCCCTCCTAGGCTCTATATTCTGCTGCTAATGTAACCACTAGTCGGATCGTGGCATCTCTAATGACAGGTGCTAGTTTCTTACTGTAGGCAATCCCAAAGCGTTGACTGCATCCCTTGGCCACCAAGCGGGACTTAAACTTCTGCACAGTTCCATCTTTCTGAATATCCAACATTACATATTCATGACCCTTTTGAGTAAATTTTGACGTACTTTGTTTTGTCCAAAGCTATCGTTAACGAGCCAAAAACTTTCAAATGCGATACTATTGGCTTTTTACCTGACCATACTTGAACAGGAGTTACATCCACCAAGGAGTTTGAAGCTAGCCTGTTTCGTAGGTATCCAGTCCGAATTGCTTCCGCCCAATATGCTTCGCTTAGTCCGGAATGTAGCAACATGCTTCTTTTAATTTCCACTAAAGTTATATTGGCCCTCTCCGCAACACCGTTCTGCAGCTGTATGGGCACTGCTAAATTTCTTTTTATACCGCAATCTTTCAAATACTTATCAAAATCTTTCGACACAAATTCTCCGCCATTATCTATATGCAGATTTTTAATTTTTCTTCCTGTTTGGCGTTTTACAAGATTTTGAACTCTTTAAATGCCTCAAATTCTTGATCTTGAAAAAATAAACTGATACGTACTTTGAACAATCGTCTATAAAGGTGGCAAAGTATCGATTTCCACCCAATGATTGCTCCCTCCTAGGCAGGGATCGCAAATAAGAGTTGTGAGTTTATTCTTTCCTTGTTATTGCATTTAACCCGAAATAATTAGGATGAACATCCTTTTCAAACGAATTCATTACATTATCGACAATCATTAAAATATTTGTAAATATACATTCAATATAGTTTTTATCTAATTTTAACCACGTTCCACCACTTTTAAAACTCTGAAAAAATTACCAAACTGTATCTAGCAATGACAGTTGGACATATAAAAAACGAATGTGGAACCTCGACTGAAAGTAGAAAATAAATGGTGTTAAAAATTTTGCGGAATTTTGTAGGTAACGGCTTGCACTTTAAAAATGCGGAAAATTATTGTGGAGGAGTATCGACATGCCAGCATTGTCCATAAAAATTTTGGAATTTTTTGAATGGCTAGACTATCACTAAACTTCTGTCGGTGGATGACCTTCAAAACTGCATACTGGAAATAAATATAGGAGCGGGGGCCGATTCCCCTTAAAACCCGGCTATGCCCTTTAACATATTTGTAAACTCATTATGCTTTTTCTTCGGCAGATTCTTTGTTAATATATCAGCTATCATTACGTCTGTCGAAGCATACTTCAATTCAATGAGAGCCTCAGATATAATCTGTCTTACAAAATGATACCTTATGTCAACATGCTTGGTCCTTGAACGATGCACAGGATTCTTCGCCAGTTGTTGCGCACTCAAGTTTTCTTCATAAAGCGCCATGGGAGTGTTAGGATCGCCGCAGCAAATCTCCACAATAAGTCTCCGCATGACGATCGCCTCCTTGCATGCAGCCGAAAGCGCCATATACTCAGCTACCGTGCTGTTGAGTGACACTCTGGGTTGCTTCTACGACTTCCATGATATCGGAACACCAGCTAGTTGGAATACATAGCCAGTATCCGATTTGCGGTCGATTTGATCGCCGCCCCAGTCAGCTTGCTCGCTCTTCTTGTAGTGCAGCTTCATGTCAACTGTAGACGCTAGATAACGCAGGACGTGCTTCACAGCTGCCAGGTGCTCACTGTGCGGATCTTTGTTCCGCTGAGCCAACAGCTCATCGACCTGCGTCTGATATGATGTTGGGTCCACCTTTTGACATTAAGAGCTGTCACACGCCACCTAATATCCGGCATTCAAAGGCGTAGCTGCTGGCCTGCAATTCTCGATACCATAGCGCCGCAATAACTCCTTGATATATTGCGAGTGATCCAAAGTGATCTCTCCTAGTTCACCTTCCCGCTGAATCTCCATGTCGAGAAACAGATTTGATGTACCCTTGTCTGTGCAATCGAAAGAACTATAACAGAAGGAGGTCATCAACATAAACAAGAATTAGCGAATAGTTACCATCGCCTTGCTTTTGATACAAGCACGGCTTGCTGCTGCACGGGATGAAGCCAATTTAACGCAGCACACCATCATGCTTGGAGTTCCACTCCCTTCCTGACTGCTTTAATCCATATATGGCCTTCTTCAGCAATAGAGCCGCAGTAGGATGATGGTCATCAGTGAACCTTTGTGGTTGTTTCATGTACACGGTATCCATCAGGTTGCTATTGAGGTATGCCGTGCATACATCCATCTGGTGCATATGCATTTGCAACTGTGCTGCCAGTGCCAACATGAAACGTACACTCTCAAGACGGCATACTGGTGAATAAGTACCAGTGTAATTTACACCGTATTGGTGCGAACATCCTTTCGCAACCAGGCGCGCCTCAAAGCGCCGCTTACTGCCTCCTCGAAGGATGATGGAACTGTTACTTCTCCCGTAACCATTGCTCTGAGTATGTTAAACTGCTTCCTTGGTCTTCCTGGACCAATCCGAACCTCGTTCCCCTGCGCATCACCATCGTGTGTTGCACTCTGGAACGAATCATTGTCGCTACCATGCTTAGTAGCTTTTGTATCAGCCTCAGAAGAATCGCTGTCGCTGCTATGAACCGACTCGGTCTCCTCGATCAGGCCGCCGTCATCGCCAGGAGTCTCGACTATATCCTTTCCGCCTGAAAAATCAAATGTAATGGTCACTCCATGACCCTGATCCAGCTGGCCGTGTTCATCGAAAAGAACGTCACGGTTCTCGACCACCTGCCGAGTCTCGGCGTCATAAAGCCGATAGCCTTTAGCTTCTCTCGAATATCCGACCATGCGATATTCTTTCCCTTTTGGTTGAAACTTGCTTCTGTGGCGCCCCTTGGTTGAAGCCTCTGAAACGGAACCAAAAACTTGTAGATGACTAATAGAGGGCTTCTTACCAGTCCATGCTTCCATTGGTATCATCTCGATTAGCGCGCCAGCAAACATCTGGCCATCTCCACCAAAGTGCGATTAGCTCTTTCCGCAACTCCATTTTGCTGCGGTGTGTATGCCATTGTTAACTGCCGTGCAATTTCATTTTCTTTGAAAAACCCATCAAATGCTTTGTTCACATACTCGCACTCATTGTCGCTACGGATACATTTTAGCTTATTGCCAGTTTGTCGCTCCACCAGGTTCTTGAATTCCACAAACTTGCTAAAGACTTAGTCTCTGCCCTTCAGGAAATAAACAAAAAATCGCCTGGACTTGTCGTCGATAAATGATAAAAAGTAGCGAGAGGCTCCAATTGATCTTGTCTCGAATGGCCCGCATACATCACTCTGAACGAGTTCCAAAAGTTCACACCCACGGTTTTCTGTCGCATTTGGAAAAGACTGGACGTGTATCTTGCTCATCATGCATGTTTCACATGACTCCTTGACAGAAAAATCTACCTTTTCCAGCCCGCGCACTAAATTTTTTCTTGAAGCTTCCTTCAGACTTTAGGTGCCCAAATCGTTTGTGCCAGAGCGCTCTTTCATGTTCCACAGCTGCAAAGCAATGTTTTCTCTTGTCTTCAAACAAGTACAAGTTGTCAACCTTTTTTGCCTTCAGTATGCACTTGCCATCTTGAACAATTTCTGCCATCCGCGGCCCGAAATGCACTTCACTGTTGTACACGATGGCTCGAACTACTGGCATAAAACTGCCTGCCAGCCCTAGTACATATAGCACATTATTTAAAGTCAATGTCCAAGATTCAGTTTCCAACTTAACTTCACCTTTGCCCTCGGCCTGTAGGGTTCCTGCATTAGTTAAGCCGATCATCTCCGAATGTGCCTCCAGCTTCGACACATATGGCTGGTTGCCCATGAATCCAAACACCATTTCGATTTTTCGAAACTTCCGGCGTCCAAAGGCATTCAACAAACTGAACTGTTTATTTTTCTGCCTTCTCTCTGGGCTTCCCTCTTTGTTCGCGTTCTCATTTTCACGCACTTAAAGCAAGCACCGTTTGCAAATTCCTTCTTTGTGCCTGTCTTCGACCAACTTTTTTTTTCTGCTTACGCATTCTCGATGTATCTCTCTGCTACACCTCTTCTTTCTCCCTCTTCCTTCAATTTTATACAGAGAATTTCGTAACTGGGTGGGGAGACTGGAAAGTAGAATGATTGCTCGTAGCTTATCGTTCATCTCGATTCCAACCTCTGCCAGTTGATCCATAGTCCCGCCGAACAAATTTAAATAGCTGGTCATGCTCTGACCGTCGTGACCGTGCTCTGAAGCCGAGCAACTTCTTGTAAAGTGGAACCTTACGCACTGGCCCACTTGGTTGATGAACGTCTCTTAGCTTTGTCCATGCTTCATGTGCCGAACCACAGCTTTTGATGAATCCAAGTTGGGAGGGTTTTACACTTAATGTGATAATTTCCAATGCCTTTTGATTGACGCCTTCACCGGCGTTTGATGCCAGTAAGTCGCCCGACGCCACACTCCATAGCTTCGCATGCACCAAGAATCATAGTTCCTTTCCTCCAGTTTTTCAATTTGGTATATGGCACTCATATTGCTATTGTGTGTCCCGCCACTTACACCGAAACGCGATGGTCTTTTAACTGACCTTGAGTTCGAAACTCTTTTTTTTACTTGGTCGGAAACACCTTTGGTCAGACTAAATACAGACCGTTGACTATATCAAAACCCGATAGTTAATTCATCACCGTATCCTGGGCCCATAACCTACTGAAGGTAGGATTAACTTTGTCCTGGCAGTGGTGACCAAGAGAGGCTGAGGTGAAGAATAAATGCATGTGTTCAGTTTGAAAGTTTATTCGCGAGTGCAGAGCAAACCGCGGTTTCCATTGTTGCGTTTGCCTCTGCTTCTCATTGAGCAAATACATACATAGACAATATCTATACATGCTAGCATTGGTATTGATGCATATACATATTCTCAACACCAAAGGAGTGCCGGTTAGCTTTTGCGGCTTGGTTAATCACCTAGATTTAGCGATTCGGCGACGGGTTGGTTCAGTACCAAATTGCATCCCTCCTTAAAATTATGATGAATTTTTTTAATTGAATTTTTTAGTTTGTTGCTTGAGAAGGATGCGGGAGGTGGTGGTGTGTTCAAGAGTCCTTCATGTATGTTTGTCACTTTTCAAAGTTCATATCTAGGTTTTTTGCCTTCGATTTGATAATTTTTTTTACTCATCTGAAGTTATACCTTCAGAATCCTTAACGTTGATCCTATTATGACATGTGAAGTATCATATAAGAGGTATTGATTCACACATTATCATACTTACATTCAATTTTTGTTTCCGATTTTTAAATAAAAATTGAAAAATAGTCTTTATTTTCCGATTTTTTATTTCGTAGTTTATTTTTTTTAAATCGAAAATAAGAATTATTTTTTAGTTTTTTGATATAAATCAAAAAATGATTGTTATTCAACCATTTGTATTTAAAAAGCTATAGCCGTTACTGTCCCTGCTCATATGACCACATATGCCGCTATGAATCATATCAAGTACACCTTTTGACCTGTTTTCAGTGCGTTTCGGAAATGATTTTACACAAATTTTGCTCTTCACAAAAGTTGCACACAGCTTACTTGGCTTCACATGGCCAAAAATTTTATGCCACTGTCTTTTTGCTGAACTACATTGAAACATTTCTCTTGATTATCCTCAACAAAAAATAATCCATTCTGAAATGACGCTTGAAATATAGCATTCTTTCCATCTACAACTTTGGCACAAAATTGATCAAAAATTACAGATTTTCCATGTTATGTAAATAACATCTTTTAGTGTCACTGGCTCATGGTTAAATACTACATCAACGTTTCGCAATGTGCATGATGCAAATGTTAATTATTACCTTTTTCGTTATCTACTTGTTACTCTTTCTTTTTAGCTCGACAATTTGCTGCGAAATGTCCTGGCTTGCCACAGCTGTAACACTTTTTCTTCTCCCAATTTCATTTCTTTTTAAATTATTTGTTCCCCTTATAACTCTTACTAACAAACACTTTTGTAGTACTTTTTATACCCTGTTCCCATTGAAAATGGGAAAAGGGGGATCATGAAGTTGTGCGAATGTATGTAACAGGGAGAAGGAAAATTTTCCGACCCCATAAAGTATATATATTCTTGATCAGCATGAACAGCCGAGTCGATATAGCCATGTCCGTCTGTCCGTCTGTACGTCTGTCCGTCTGTCCGTCTATCCGTCCGTCCGTCTGTCCGTCTGTCCGTCTGTCTGTCTGTATGAACGCGTCGATCTCAGAGACTATAAGAGATAGAGCCACAAATTTTTGCACGAAGGTAGATTTATGCTGTACGCAGATCAAGTTTGTTTCAGATTTGAAAAATTCCACCCCGTCCCCCTTTTATCCCCAAAAACCTAGACCTCCTCTATAAATCCAAGACCTAAAAAGCCGTCAGATCCACAATTTTCAAGTTAGAGCCTCGTGGTTTAGTATACATCAAGCTAGGCTCAATATCTATCTATTCTAAACAGGAGTTATAAGCGAAACAGTTGAGCTGATAAAAGCAGCCCCCCAGTTGTTGATCAGGACTAGAAAAGTATTGCCTGCATTTAGGATGACATCTTCAAAAATTCAAAAACAAATAAATGAACAGGGTATTTTGTGGTCGGGAAACTCGACTGCAGCGCCCTTACTTGTTTCTTCTGTGTTTTCCTTAGCTTGTCTTTCAGCCTCCTGACAAATTTTGAATTTAAGCGCGCTTTACCTTGGTAGCAGATCACAAGACTAAATCGCAACAACAAAACTCTCAAATAATTTTGGCAAACTATTTAGCATCACAACAGTTTTTACTTCTTCTGGTATTTCAATTAAAATTTCCCCCTAAATTTTCTTCAAGCTCTTGAATCTTTTGTAAAAACTCTTTTATACCCTTTTCCGGTGACATTTTGATTGATAAGAATTGGTTTATAAACAATACTCGTCGGGCTGGTCCACTCGGAGTATACATTTTTATACCCGTTACTCGTAGAATAAAAAGGGTATACTAAAGTCGTGCAAATGTATGAAACAGGCAGAAGGAAGCATCTCCGATATCATAAAGTATATATATTCTTCATCAGGATCAACAGCCGAGTCGATATAGCAATGTCCGTCTGACCGCCCGTCCGTCCGTCAGTCCGTCTGTATGAACACCTAGATCTCAGAGACTAGAAGAGCTAAAGCAACCAAATTTTAGATGTAAGCTAGTATTGTCTGCAGGCAGATCAAGTTTGTTTCAAATTTTGGCCACGCCCCCTACAGCACCGCAATAAAAAATGTTGAATATCTCCTACAATTTGTAAGCTATCGAACTCAGATTTTGCAGTGGCCAATATGTACAATCTCATTACATTACTCTCATTACTCAGTACTATCATTTTCATAAAGATCAGATAATAAATGTCAGAGTTAAAAAACGTAGCATACTTATCTGAGCCGCATGAGGTTATTAAACACCAATTGCCTTGAGTAACGGGTATTTCGAAGTCGGGCAGGGCCGACTTTAACTTACGCTCTCGTTTTAGTTTTTCTCATACCAATTTTGCTCGATATTATTAATCTGACTCTGCTTTACACATAACATAATCATCGCTCCTTTTCATCTTTAAGCCGAAATGCAGCTGTCTCATTAATCGTGGCCTGTTCACTAAGAATTAGTTCTCCGCTCATTAACTGCCACAAATCATTTTGGATGAGCACAATTTTCATAAGCACTTGCCATGTAGCATAATTGCTGTCATCAAGATCTAATACCCTTGCAGAGGGTATATTGAAATTGTCCAGATGTTTGTAACGCATAGAAGGAAGCATTTCCGACCACATAAAGTATATATATATTCTTGATCGGCATGACGAGCTGAGTCGATATAGCCATTTTTGTCTGTCCGTCTGTTTCTATGCTAGCTCCTCAGTCAGTTTTAGAGCTATAGCCACCAAACTTTGCCCGAAGTCTTCCGGTCCAAATACGCTGCACATTTGTCGGAACCGGCCGGATCGGATGACTATAACATATAGCTTCAATAGGAACGATCGGTCGAAAAACTAGTTCTAGTGAGAAAAACTTTTTTGTTTTTAATGCAAACGTGTCTAAACTCCATATTTACTAGTTTTTAATGCTTCTCCATAATTCTGCCAAATTTGGTCAAAAATCGGACATCTATATGGTATAGCTGTCATACAAAAGTAGAGCCAGAAAAGTGGTCTCATTGGGAAAAACTTGTTTGTTATCCGTGGACATGTCCTTCAAATTAGTTAAAAACGTGGTGCAAGGGTATACAAAGTTTTAAAAAGTTAACTTTCCTCTATTTTTCACTATTGAAATTCATTTTTTACTCATATCTCTGCCCCAGCCAACCCGCTTCCTACTCACACTATTCGCGGAAACATAGTGCGGACTAATTGCGCTTAAAAAACGCCTAAGGAGGGAATATATTCGTACCTATGATCCTGCCATTGATCGTTTACATAGGAGAATATCGAATAGGGTCAAAAAAATCTTAGCTATAATCAGGAAGGAGACCACTGACAAGCTTCTTGAAGAAGCCACTCCAAACGGAGATTCAAACTATGCGCTTTGGAGGCTCACCAGGAGGTATAAAAGGCATGCGCAACCTAAGTTTCCAGTCAGAAATCCTGATGGAACATGGGCTAAGCACCCTCAGGATCGATCTGAAGCTTTTGCCTGTAACCTGGAGGATAGGTTCCAGCCCTTCCACACTGCCTCGACCAACAGAGTCCAGTTGGTACAGGAAACACTGGAAGTCCCTCTCCAAATGGTGCTACCAAGTACACCCATCACTTTAGAGGAGGTAAAAAGTGAAATAAGATCGCTTAAGAGCAACAAAGCCCCTGGAGACGACGAGATGGACAACAGAACAATAAAGCTGCTCCCTACCAAGGCAATATTGTTCCTCGTGCTTATCTTCAATGCGGCGCTACGTCTTAGCTACTTTCCAAACGCTTGGAAAAATGCTAACATAGTCATGTTGCATATGCCAGGGAAACCTCCAAGCGAACTGGACTCCTATAGGCCAATAAGCCTACTCCCAGCCTTTGGCAAACTGCTGGAAAGATGCCTCCTAAGGAGAATCTTGGAAACGCCATCTATTAACATCCCAAAGTTCCAGTTTGGCTTTCGACTTAGACATGGCACACCGGAGCAGCTACACAGAGTGGTCAACTTTGTCCTGGAAGGATTCCACGCCAAGGAGTACATTGTGGCAGCGTACTTGAACATCCAACAGGCATTTGACCGCGTCTGGCACGATGGCCTTCTGGCTAAAATAAAGGGGACGCTCAATCCACAAATCTACCTAATGGTGAAGTCTTTCCTCACTGACAGGACCTTCAGAGTGGTCCAGGATGGCCTTGCATCCCAGACAAAGAGGATTCGAGCAGGAGTACCTCAAGGCAGCGTGCTAGGCCCAACACTGTATAGCCTTTTCACCTCTGACATGCCCACAGTGCGTGACATAAATATAGGAGACCCGAAGGAACTTCTTATCGCCACCTTTGCTGATGACACTACGATTATGGCAAGAGACAAGTGTGTCTATATGGCAACACACGCACTCCAAGAGTACCTGAGAAAATTCGAGAACTGGGCCTGCAGATGGAATATCTCGGTAAATCCGGAAAAATGTTGTTGCGTTACTCACACCCTCCGAAGGGATGTTAGTCCTGGCGTGTTCTTGCACGGAGAGACCCTTCCGCACAAATTGGGGCATAAATATCTAGGAGTTTCCTTGGACAAAAGACTCACATTCAAGCAACACACCGCCGAAGTAGCTGGAAAATTGCGTAGCAAGGCCAGAAGGATAAGCTGGCTCCTGAATGCCAACAACAAACTGTCGCTGAAAAACAAGGTCCTTATCTATAACCACCAAACTTTGCCCGAAGTCTTCCGGTCCAAATACGCTGCACATTTGTCGGAACCGGCCGGATCGGATGACTATAACATATAGGAACGATCGGTCGAAAAACTAGTTCTAGTGAGAAAAACTTTTTTGTTTTTAATGCAAACGTGTCCAAACTCCATATTTACTAGTTTTTAATGCTTCTCCATAATTCTGCCAAATTTGGTCGAAATCGGACATCTATATGGTATAGCTGTCATACAAAAGTAGAGCCAGAAAAGTGGTCTCATTGGGAAAAACTTGTTTGTTATCCGTGGACATGTCCTTCAAATTAGTTAAAAAACGTGGTGCAAGGGTATACAAAGTTTTAAAAAGTTAACTTTCCTCTATTTTTCACTATTGAAATTCATTTTTCACTCATATCTCTGCCCCAGCCAACCCGCTTCCTACTCACACTATTCGCGGAAACATAGTGCGGACTAATTGCGCTTAAAAAACGCCTAAGGAGGGAATATATTCGTACCTATGATCCTGCCATTGATCGTTTACATAGGAGAATATCGAATAGGGTCAAAAAAATCTTAGCTATAATCAGGAAGGAGACCACTGACAAGCTTCTTGAAGAAGCCACTCCAAACGGAGATTCAAACTATGCGCTTTGGAGGCTCACCAGGAGGTATAAAAGGCATGCGCAACCTAAGTTTCCAGTCAGAAATCCTGATGGAACATGGGCTAAGCACCCTCAGGATCGATCTGAAGCTTTTGCCTGTAACCTGGAGGATAGGTTCCAGCCCTTCCACACTGCCTCGACCAACAGAGTCCAGTTGGTACAGGAAACACTGGAAGTCCCTCTCCAAATGGTGCTACCAAATACACCCATCACTTTAGAGGAGGTAAAAAGTGAAATAAGATCGCTTAAGAGCAACAAAGCCCCTGGAGACGACGAGATGGACAACAGAACAATAAAGCTGCTCCCTACCAAGGCAATATTGTTCCTCGTGCTTATCTTCCATGCGGCGCTACGTCTTAGCTACTTTCCAAACGCTTGGAAAAATGCTAACATAGTCATGTTGCATATGCCAGGGAAACCTCCAAGCGAACTGGACTCCTATAGGCCAATAAGCCTACTCCCAGCCTTTGGCAAACTGCTGGAAAGATGCCTCCTAAGGAGAATCTTGGAAACGCCATCTATTAACATCCCAAAGTTCCAGTTTGGCTTTCGACTTAGACATGGCACACCGGAGCAGCTACACAGAGTGGTCAACTTTGTCCTGGAAGGATTCCACGCCAAGGAGTACATTGTGGCAGCGTACTTGAACATCCAGCAGGCATTTGACCGCGTCTGGCACGATGGCCTTCTGGCTAAAATAAAGGGAACGCTCAATCCACAAATCTACCTAATGGTGAAGTCTTTCCTCACTGACAGGACCTTCAGAGTGGTCCAGGATGGCCTTGCATCCCAGACAAAGAGGATTCGAGCAGGAGTACCTCAAGGCAGCGTGCTAGGCCCAACACTGTATAGCCTTTTCACCTCTGACATGCCCACAGTGCGTGACATAAATATAGGAGACCCGAAGGTCCTTCTTATCGCCACCTTTGCTGATGACACTACGATTATGGCAAGAGACAAGTGTGTCTATATGGCAACACACGCACTCCAAGAGTACCTGAGAAAATTCGAGAACTGGGCCTGCAGATGGAATATCTCGGTAAATCCGGAAAAATGTTGTTGCGTTACTCACACCCTCCGAAGGGATGTTAGTCCTGGCGTGTTCTTGCACGGAGAGACCCTTCCGCACAAATTGGGGCATAAATATCTAGGAGTTTCCTTGGACAAAAGACTCACATTCAAGCAACACACCGCCGAAGTAGCTGGAAAATTGCGTAGCAAGGCCAGAAGGATAAGCTGGCTCCTGAATGCCAACAACAAACTGTCGCTGAAAAACAAGGTCCTTATCTATAAGATTATTCTTGCGCCGATCTGGAGGTACGGCGTACAGGTATATGGTGTAGCTGCCAAAACCCACCTGAATAAAATAAGGGTTTTTCAGGCCAAAATACTCAGGAGAATCACTGGTGCCGAGTGGTACATTCGTACAAAAGACATTAGATTCTCTCTATTTTCTGCCATCGCGGTTAGGATGAAATTAAAATTTTTGTTGCTTTCGTCTTTGATATGTCCTAAATAGTTTGGCTCGGTGGCGGTGTTTTATTTTCAATGAAGCCAGCTATGCCCTTCTTCGAAGCCTACTCACTTGTCAAGACAAAAATATTTACTTAGCAACAGAGGTCGCAAATAACTGTCAACACTTTCCGACTGTCAGAAAATAACAGTTTGTTTACGAACACAACGAAAAGAGGGAGCAAAAGACACTTTGATTTCTGTTTTTGCTCAATTCTGTTTCGATCAGAGCAAAGACACTTTTTTTTCAATTCTGCTTCTCTCGTGTCATTCACAGACCGTTTTGCCGAGAGCAAACGTCCGAAGTGTTTTTTGCGTATGTATGAGAGGTTTTGTGTTTCTCCCGTGTACATACACACATATTCTTACATACAGCCTCCACAGTCGTCCCTCATAAGTGAAAAATCCTCGTTAAGTTCCCTGAGTAAAGACCAAGATTACTGGTGGGACTCCAATAGGCAGCGGCACATACCTGGTGTGTTGACATCCACGGCGCAGCGTTGTTTTGGACGATTCCATCTGGGGTGTCTTGCAGCCCCGCCTTGCAGAGTGTGTTGGAAACCGCCTGCCTGGTGTTTCCCGCCCACTTCTTGCTTGTTCGTGTGCGGCGCCACAAAAACAAAATTAGGCTCCTGCTTTCATTGTGTTGATCGTGCCACTCACACTATCAGCTGTTGGCAGTGTTGAGAATCGGATTTTACAGACAGCTTACAGAGGCCCAACAGCGAGCTGTAAGCGCGCACAGGCGGGTTATTTTGGCGGTCGATTTGAACTGTTGGGCTTAGATTCAAATTTAAGCCCAAAGTTTTCAAACGTTTATTGGTATCCTAAGGAGAAAAGGTGCAAAGGTCGCGGAACTGACCAAGTGCCAACCCTTCCGCTGCGGCGGCGCACACCTAACAGTTCCCTGGCGACCGGGTCGGAGCGGTATAGCTCCCAACGGTTTAACGTCAGAGGGAAATTTTGGATACCGCAGGACTACTTAGGATAATTTATAAATAAATTAATTTATTATATAATTATAATAAAGTAAGGAAAAATCTGAAACTGCCAAGCAAGGGGCGCTTTCTCTATGCCAGTCGACAAGATCGAGAAGTGGGGCACCCCTAACGCGCCGATGGCGCAAGTTGCGAGGCCGCATGCTGTGGTTATTACTGAAATGGTAGGGGATCCAGGAAAAAACGGCAAAAATTGCAAGCACTCCTTCTGGAAATCCACCGTTGGCAGTTGTGGGGCATCAAACGTCTGCGACAAGCTACGTAACAGACTCTGACCCCAATAAGGGACAGGGAGGAATTTAGTCCCTCAGGCGAAAATTGGAGCACGCCTCCTAAAAAGCGCAAGGGACCGGGCCCAACCATCGCCGAACAGATGTGGGTACTGGGGAACTTGCTGGAGGAGATTCTCTACTTGGTGAACGAGAAGAAACCGGTAGTGCGCCACATCAACCAGGGGATGAAGGATTCGCTAGCAAAGATGAGGCAGATCCAGCTGAGCGTATGTGAAAACGTGAAATCTGTTCTAGCAGAACCCAGCTGCTGCTCCCTATGCAATGAGCCTATAGAACCCGAACGTTCACCATCTGCATACGTTGCGAAGGAGCACTTAGCCCCGGTGAAAGCTGACAACTCAGCTCAGACTACGCCCACCCTGGGAGTAACCACCAACATCGCGCAAAGTGGCAACACAGCTAAGGGGAAAGCTCAGTCTCAGCTCGTAAGCAAGGCGCCTTCGCGCCTGCCAACCGAAACCCAGCGAAGACACGCCCAGAGATGGCCGTAGCTAATGAGGAGCGAACTGAGGCTGCAAGCACCACCAGGCCAGTAGGCACGAACCCAGGTCCCAAGGAGCAGTGGCAGAAGGTTGGCAGGAAAGGTAAAAGGTGATAAAAAGCGACCCGAGGCTCCGCCCCAAAAACCTCAAGCAGACGCAATAGTCGTCTCTGGCAGAGCCGGTCTCTCATATAGTGAAGTCCTTAATATGATCACGAGACGCCAGGACGATCAGCTCAAAAAGGTAGCCGAAAACGTAAAGAAGGTCCGACGCACGGCAAAGGCGATCTGTTGCTCGAACTAAACTGGAAAGGCCTGGAATGTACCCGACAGCTGAAGGCTGAGATGGAGCAGGTGCTTGGGGACAGCGCTGGTATCCGGGCTCTAACACCAGAAACGCGATTGGAACTAAGCGACCTGGATTCGCTGACCACGCAGCAGGAAATTGACGAAGCCCTGGCGGCTCAAGCAAACATTCCGATAGAAGCTTGCAGCGTCAAAAGCTTACGCAGCTAGTTCGCGGAAACGCAAGTGGCCATTGTCATCATTCCGACAAGCCACGCTAGACGGGTTCTGGACCTGGGAAAGGTTCAAATCGGCTGGACACACTGTCGTATTAAGCAGCGCGAGGGAGTTAGAAGGTGCTACAGGTGTCTGGAGATTGGGCACATTGCCGCTGGATGCAGAAGCCCTGTGGATCGCACTAACTGCTGCCTCAAATTTGAAGCTGGTCACAAAATAGCAGCCTGTAGAACACTGAAAGATGCTACCTATGTACCACCAAGGGCATCCAAGATGTGAATCACCGTGCGGGCAGCCGAACGTGCACGCTGTTTTGTCGCAACGGAGCCCCTAGACAGCCCAACATGCAGTTCATTCAAGTTACCTTGAGCTGAGCAAGATCTGCAGTCGCAAATAGTGCGAGAGCGGCCCACAGATCTTGCGATACTCAGCGAACCGTACAAAGGCAGCTATTTGGCTGTGTGGTATAATTGCAGCGCTACTTTCTAATGTGCGAGAGGAGGATGGCTTCGTCCGGGCAAAATTTTAGGACATGTGGATTAGCGTATACCCCGACCCCAGTCTAAGCACGGCAGACATCTCTGCAACCCTTGACGCTTTAGTGGCGGACGCTAGGGTTAGAAGCCCGATGATCATCGCTGGAGACTTCAACGCGTGGGCCGAGGACTGGTGCAGCACGTTCACCAATACGAGAGGCATTGCACAGCTAAAACTTTTACAACACAGCACTGGAAGAGCTGGCTGCCGATATCTCCACAGTGTACACGGAAACCCACGGCAAAGGATATACTCCTGCGATGAAGAATGCGATTCGTAACTCAGCAAAGGTGCAGAGCCAAGGGAGATGGCAAGATCGCTGTGATGTGTCCTCCAAGGGTCGCTGGACACATCGGCTAATACTAAACCTGAGCATGTGGGTAGGCAGGAAGCACGGTCAGGTGAATTTTTACCTGACGCAGGTCCTTAGTGGCCACTGCTGTTTTCGCAGCTGCTTACACCGTTTTGGCCACGACCAAAGCGCAGAGTGTACCTGTTGCGGGAATACTGAGGCAGACGCGGAGCACGTGCCGTTTGCCTGTGACAGATTCACTCGCGAAAGGGAGCAACAGAAGGCGTCTCTCGGAAGGCACATAACCGTGGGGAACATGATCCCAATAATTTTGCAAAGCAGCCGGAATCGGGAGCACTTTCTCGACCCAAATTATGGTGGAGAGCCTAAGGAGTACCGGTGTTGAGTAGCGCAGCTGAGGTATCTGCGAAGCATTGCTTAGCGGCCGTACTTCAGAGATGCAGCCCCACTATCAACTTTAATTTAACGTTGTACATATAGGTAGAATTAAATAAGCAAATTTAAAAAAAAATACAGCCTACAAAACGCGCAAAACAAAAACACTTTTCACAGACACTTAAAGCTGATTTACACTAAAAGTGCGTTATGCGTTATAGCTGTCGGCAAACCGACTCGTTTGTTTTGCTCAACCGAATACACGTAACAGAAAACAAGGGAGGCAAGAGATAAAGTTGGTTGTGTCTCACACTCCGCTTTAATGCGTAGTTTGATTAACACGGAAACGAAACTGCGTATTAAAAAACCGATCTCAGTATACAGCAACACTTTTGTTTTTTACCGTTCATGCGCCAACAGAATTACACACATATGCTGCCGACGCCTCTGCCTGGGTTATCAGCAACTTTTCTTTTTACTTGCACTATCACTTTTTAGTTCTCATGCCGACTTTTGGTCCTGGGACCTATCAGTGTCCTAGGCTCATAACCTGTTAAAGGTATACGAGGATCTTTAATAGTTAGTGGAACTTTATTCAGGAGAAACTTATAAGCTTAGAGTAAGTATGAATTGTGTATGTTGGTTTTGTTACGTATGACTACTGCACGACGTCTGATAAGAGAATGAGTGTGGCGCGTAAGTGGTAGGTTTAGTGCACGCAAGTCATATGTGTGGTGTGAATACAATGAGCAGTGTTGTATATCGTTTACATTTTTTGATAACGTTTGCAAGAGTATTAGCCATGATACAACAAGAGAGGTAAGGTGGCATCATTGTGAGTTCTCTGCAAAATACCTTCACGTTCAGTGCTGCGCGTTAAGTGCTGAAGCGTAAGCATTTGGCAAAAGTACTCATCACACTGACGTTCCCCATTTGTATTGCTGCATCATGATATTAGCTACCTTTTGTTGCATTCCTTTTGTTTCCTATTCTTGCACACGCTCTTTCTCTCACTTTTAACACTGAGAGTTCAAGCCGTTCTTGCTCACACTGTTGCGGCTCTCTGTCGCCGCTGCCTGCATTACCTTGCCGTCGACGAAGGGACTGTTGCCTATTCAACTCAGCAGCGTCTATGAATTTGTCGCTATAGACCCCGAGAGAACTAAAAGGGAAATGACAAAAAGTGAACAGGGTATTTTGTAGGCGGGGTGCTTTAGAGCCCTGCATGAGATGAATCAAAGTTCCCCTTGACTTACTTACTGATTTGATCTATCTATGAATTTCTAGTCATAGTTCACAAAATTATTGACTCATTGAATTATAGCTCATGACATGAGGCATGAGCTATAGCTCATGACATGAGGCATGAGCTATATGATCTGTTTGAAATAGTTCGGCTCAGCTCAGCTCATGCTCAACTCAAATAGCTCATAGGGTTCAATGTCAATATGAACAGCTCAGAGCCTTAATGTCATAAGTTTCCGGACTTGTTTTTATTAAAAATTTTAATTTTATTGCAAAATCAAGAACTATTAATAAGAAAGAAAGTCGGTCAAGCCTGACTATAAGATACTCTGTACCAACGAAATTATACGCTCAGCATAAACTTTGATGCTGCAGTAGCAGCTGAAAGCAGCGTTGCTACAGCGCTGCAGCAGCGAAAAGTCTTTTGATCATAACTCGAAAACCGTTTATTAGATCTTCACCATTCCTTTGGCGGATCGATAAGTTACCTGATTACCAAATACGTCCAGAAGGAACAAACCGTCTATCTTTAAAACTGTGGGAGATATGACGTTTTTTCCAAATGGCGGGGGAGTGAGAAGCATATGTCCCATACATGTCAAACCTCTATCTCTTACCATCTCTGAGATCTGTGCGTTCATACGGACAGACAGACATGACTCAGCTGTTGATGCTGATCAAGAATATATATACTTTATGGGGTCGCAGATGCTTCCTTCTGGCTGTTACATACTTTTGCAAAAACTTAATATACTCTATGTACCCAAGGTACAGAGTATAAAAAGCATAAATAAGAAATGGAGCAATATTTTGAATAATGAGACTGCACTGGACTTAAACCAATCTATAACTTACTACATTAAATGGTGGTTTAATTTATAGCACGTTTAAACGATTAGTCGATTGCCAAAAAATGGTTGGACCCCACAGATAACTCTACTAATTCAATGTTTTCCTTAATTCAAAAATAGTCCTCATCGAATTCCACCGAGTCTTCAGAGACAATCTCAGAAAGCATCAAAAGGTAGTTTATTTCAGGAGATCTCAAGATTTGCCAAAAGCGCGGAAGAAGTAAGGGAAGGTCGCAAACTTTTTTGGCTGCAGAAAGTGCTGCAGTGTTCTTTATATCTGCTGTCAAGGTTTTTATACATGGGGGAGTTAGGTATGGGGTAGTTACGCATCGACTGGAAGCCAAGAAGGCTGTATCAGGAGCATAAGTGGAGGTGTTTTAGGGGTCTGAAACCAGCAAGTCGGCGGTGTGCAGTTTCTACATAACTTGGCCAATTAAACTTCCTTTGACGCATATATATTTAACTCGTATCTAAGCTCGACCATGAAGCAGCGTTCTTCGAGGATGTAGCGAAGTATAGCGAATTGCGCAGTTGGGAAATATGGTAACAACATTTTTTTGTGTTGACTTAATTTTTGACTTGATATGATCTAATGAACCACTGGAGCACAGATTGGAGCTTGATCTATTTGGAGCTTGATCTGTTTGGAGCTTGATCTGTTTGGAGTCATTATAAATTTGAGCTGACTAACTCGAATCAAAATATTTTCAGACTTGATTTACTTGAACCTTTTTTTTTAAACATGAATCAAAGGGCACTTTGATTCCACTCATGCAGGGCTCTAGTGTGCTTACGTGTTAAGTTAAGAAATATATGAACTTAAATTATTTGAAGAGGTATAATTCATTTTCAATTGATATTTTAACTCGAGCATTTGCAAGTGTATTTTAACTTCGGCACAGCCGCAGCTAGCTTATTCTTCTCGTTAATACTGCAATTACCAAGTCGACGTTGGTTGCAAAAATACAAAGATGCAAAAATACTTCGAAAATAAGTAACGATAACAGGCCAACTTCCATCCTCCCTTTTTATTTCATAAACATAGACATAAGATATTCGAAGGCAGGTCGACCAAAGCCATGTTATCTTCCTAGCTCGCGTGGACTGCAGCACGTCATTTAAATTATATGCACAAAACTAGAAAATTTGTAAAATGTTCCACCACGTCTAAGAAATTAATGCAAGCAAACCTAACCGGTCGGACTCAGGCAGTCGTAACCCTTTTCTCAAACCTCATCATCTCCTCATCTTACAAACAAGTCGTGGGGTTCTCCTGGGCTCATTTCTAGGGATATTATTGTTTTCCATTAATGTAAATAGCCTATTATTTATGTATCCAAATGTATTAATGTTGTTAAAGTAATCTTGAATTTAAATATCGTTGCCGGCAAATCAAACCCAGGCGGGGTTAATACAAAAATGTTCACTTCGCCCATTGGTGGACCATATTCCTAAAAGGTCCGTCCCTAGGATACTCTTGCTGGTGTGTGCTGGTCGCAGGATCCCCAGTAGGGATTATAATTCCAAAAAGGCAGAAATCCGGACAGCCAGAAGAGATGGCCACATCAGTTTTACTAATGTAAGTTAATATTAAGTGAAGAACGAAAACCAAACAAAGCCTAACCAAATTCAAACGCAAACTGAGCCAAATGAATAAAACCAAAATTTAATAAAAAAATTAATCCACAAACAACTAATAAAGTTTTGCAAAGTCAGTGAGTGCAAAGAAATATAAATTCATCAAATAACATAAATAAGAAATAATAAATTACTATGTCATCACTGCTATCCGCAAGGACAGACAGTATTAAAATTCCAATTTTGCGATTCCCAGCCCCAGGGACCCTCCAAAATAGAAGGAGAAAACCAGACTCTGGTTTTAAATCAAAAGAAAATTTACAAGTTAATCGAACAGAAAAAATTAAAAAAAACACAAGCTTCCCTTTTTTTAATGCCTATAAACAAACCTTTGCAAAGTTTTATCAGTTAGTTATGGTGTCTTTTATTTAATAATTTCCATTATTTCAACCGAAAAGAAACACATATTGCTCCTCCTTTCATTTTAATTGTCACAGTGGTACCAAACCTATTAATTTACTATTCGCTTTTATCTCGTCTCGTGAAGTTTACAAACTCAAAAGCTTATATAAATTTACTCGTATTGAAATTTTAATTTGTCACAGTGGTACCAAACTTATTAATTTACCATTCGCTTTTATCTCGTCTCGTGAAGTTTACAAACTCAAAAGTTTATATAAATCTTCTTGCATTGAAAATCGGAAACTTTTATTTAAGTATAACAAATGACGGAACGAAACAACATTCTTAGACGATTAGTGCTCGGCACGATTACAGAAGGAGACGAAGCACCACAGACATCCAAGAAAAAAAAGGATGAACGTAGCGACCAACCAATGACCATGACACAAAGCGTGGAATTAATAAATCTGATTACGAACATAGTTACCGAGACGTTAAGTCAGCAAGTGCCAGTTCTACTGAAAACTCTCGTTAACCCCCAGTCAGACTTTTTTAATACTGAGGACCAGACAATTAATCCTGAACTAACACACAACTTATCAGACCTTGACAAAATACCTGACATAGTTAGGAGCTTAAGGAAATTTTCCGGAGACCCTTCAATTTCAGCTCTTGAAAGAAGAGTGTCGCAAGAGTACTCCAAATATACGAACATTTAAAAGGCACACCGAGGTATTTCGGTATTTTACATACCATCCGACCATGCCGATGCCGCCCTAGAATCATATAAGGTGTCTTTAGACTGGGATATAATATCCATATGTCTCACTCTGCATTTTGCAGACAAACGGGACCTTATGTCCCTAGAGTACCAGATGACTACTCTGGTGCAAGGCAACTTAACGGTAGAAGAATTCTACCAAGAAGTTTACAGGCACTTATCCCTCATTCTAAACAAAGTCGGATGCATGGGACTAAATAAAGACGCAGAACAAATAGTTACCAAACTATACAGAGACAAAGCTCTCGACATGTTCGTGCGAGGCCTTAGAGGAGATTTGCCTCGGCTACTCGGAATGAAAGAACCATCCGACCTCCCTACGGCCCTACATCTTTGCCTTAAACTCAAAAACCAGGCCTATCGTACTAATTATGCCACGTCCAAGGGACAATCGGTAAATTTCCGGAATACAAACCCGAAACCGATTCCAGCTCAACGCTCTGCACAATATAGCGATAACTCACGTCTCCGCCAAGCTCCACCAGTTTTTCCAAAAACTTTTACACCTCAGCATCCAATTGCTGCACCACGCATATATTTTGTAAACTTCGGTCAGCAACCACCAATCGCTGTACCTCGCCAAAATAGCAACTTTGTTTACCAACACCGGCTCCACGCCAACCCAATCCTGGTTACTCGTACCAACAACAGTACCAAGTGGCACCCCCTCGCCCCATGGCACCTAAGCCGCAGCCACGTCCAGAACCAATGGAGGTAGACCCTAGCATCAGGACAAAAATGGTCAATTATATCAATAGACCACAGTTCGAGAGCGGTAAAAGACCGCCAAGCCAAATGGCCCCCCCGGACAAGAGACAACGAAACTTTAACATTGAACTAAACGCAACTGCGGGCGAAAATAACGCGAGTGACCCTACCATTGAACAGTACGACCAAAATATCGAATACCAAGAACAATCAAACGAGTACGAACAATCTTTGGACGAATACAGCGAACAAATAGACACCGTCGACACTGACGGCACATACCTCGACTATTCAGACCTACATTTTTTAGAATAGCCACTTCCTCGCTCTCCTATTTTGAAGTAAAACTGAAGAGCGGAAAAATTATGAAAATTATAGTGGACACAGGATCGAACAAGAATTATATTCAACCTCATTTGACCCCAAACCCAGTAAAAAACAAATGTTCTTTCAAAGCTAAAACTGTAACCGGAGAAATAGAAATTACTCACCATACGAAAACGCAACTATTCAATATCACCGATACCACTACCTCCTTCTTCCGACTACCGACACTAAAATCATTTGACGCCATATTAGGCAACGACAGCTTAAAAGAATTGGACGCAATCATCTTTGCAAAAAGAGGATATATGATTATCAGAGATAGTCTGCGAATTCCAATCAAAGAGAAAAAAATGCAACTCATAAGCCACATAATCCCCAGGACAGAACACTTAAACGAATACCAAAAAATGAAACTAAAACACCTGAAACACACCTACGCTGAACTATTCTCAAAACCTAACTTACACGACCAGAGTTCAAGCCGAAATCCGCACCAATACGGATACCCCGGTGTATTCAAAATTCTACCAATACCCCATGTCCCTAAAGGACGAGGTAGATAAACAAATAAAAGAAATGTTGGACGACGGAATCATCCGACCGTCCAGGTCCCCATACAATGCACCAGTGTGGATTGTACCCAAAAAAATGGACGCCTCTCAGGAAAAAAAATACAGAACAGTTATGGACTACAGAAAACTTAACTTACACACTATTGCGGACAAATATCCAATACCCGATATAAACGAAGTACTGGCCCAGTTGAGCAACAATAAAGTTGTCTCAGTCATCGACCTCAAAAGCGGGTTCCATCCAATTCCTCTCAAGGAATCTGACATGGAAAATACCGCATTGTCTGTCAATAATGGCAAATACGAGTATACACGACTCCCATTTGGTCTCAAAAATGCGCCAGCAATATTCCAACGCGCGCTGGACGATATCCTTCACGAGCATATTGGTAAAATATGTTTCGTCTACGTAGATGATATCATTATCTTCAGTAAGGATAATGAATCACATGCCGAACACTTGGATCTCATTTTCCGAACTCTACGCGAAGCGAACATGAAGTGCCAACTCGACAAGTACGAGTTCTTCAAAAGAAAAGTAGAATATTTGGGATTTGTCCTATCCGATCAGGGAGTAGAAACTAACCCGAAAAATGTCGATGCGATCGCAAAGTTCCCACAACCAAAAACACTTAAAGACCTGAGATCGTTTCTTGGCATGTCAAGCTATTAAAGGCGATTTATAAAAGATTTCGCCAAACTCGCCAAGCCACTAACCTCAATGCTAAGAGGGGAAGATGGACGAGTTTCAAAAACTCCTCCAAGAAAAAACCCATCACTCTTGACAACGAAGCAGTCGAAGCTTTCGAAAAAATCAAAAGCTCACTTATTTCAGAAGAAGTCATTCTCCAATTTCCGGACATCATTCCTCTCTAGAACGTTATCAAAAGCGGAAGAAAATTACGCTACAAACGAAAAGGAAATGCTTGCAATAATTTGTGCATTAAAGTCCCTTAAAAATTATTTATATGGCAGATCGAAGGTTGAGATCTTCACCGATCATCAACCCTTAACCCATTCCCTCAGTAGTTGGAATGGAAATGCTAGAATAAAGAGGTGGAAAACACACCTCGAAGAGTATGATTATGAAATACTCTACAAACCTGGGAAAGCTAATATCGTGGCGGATGCCATTTCAAGAATCCAACCACATGAACAAGTATAACCCTCAAATCAGGGACGGAAAATAACACTTATTTTCATAAAACTCTTATACGAATAAAACTATAAAGCAAATTTCCTAAAATTATTCTAAATGCACGAAAATATTAGTTTTTCCTTGCGTCCTCGATATTAGCAATAAAGTTTTATTGGCTGAGTTTTACTGTAATGGTCAACATTAACAGTTATTTTTTATTTTTATTTTAATACTCAGTAAATAATAATTATTAAAGAGTTTTATTTTTTGAATCGGAGAATACTAGTTATTCAAGAGTTTTATATTATTACTCACAAAATAACTGTTTTTAAAAGAGTTTTGTTATAAATGTCATTTAATAACAGTTTTGTAAAGACTTATATAAAAAACTCAGTTGATAATAATTATTAAAGACTTTTATTTTAAACCTCAGAAAATAAAAGTTATCGAAAGACTTTTAATATAAAATTATGTAAATAAAACTCAGTCAGAGACTTTAATTTTAGTATAACAAAATAAAAGTCTATTTGATTTAGCTTCAGCATTTTGCGCGAGAATCATAGATCACTCATATCATATAATCTATGCCGTTTGCCGGGTCAGCTTGTTTACTTATAAAGTAGCCATTGCATAATCGGTCTAAAGATTGGAAGTCGGTGAATGTTAGCAAAAATCACATTTTTATCGGTCAATGATAGATCTCTGGTACAAAATATAGTTAAAATAAAATACATATATAGGCTTTTCCTTGCGTATCTTACATAGATCATTCACGCAGCGCAGAAAATGGCGGATCGATAAGTTATCCTAATAACTAAATATGTCCAGAAGGAACAAGCCATCTATCTTCAAAACTGTGGGAGATATGACGTTTTTTCTAAATTGCGGGGGCGGGAGGGGGCGTGGCCAAAATTGAAAATAAACTTGATCTGCCTGCAGACATAAGAAGCATATGTCCCATACATGTCAAACCTCTTACCATCTCTGAGATCTGTGCGTTCATACGGACGGACGGACGGACAGACGGACAGACGGACATGGCTATATCGACTGGGCTGTTGATGCTGATCAAGAATATATATACTTTATGGGGTCGGAGATGCTTCCTTCTGGATGTTACATACTTTTGCACAAACTTATAATACTCTATGTACCTTCGGTACAGAGTATAAAAAGAATCCCGAGGGCAATCAATATGTTAGGCACCGCATGGAAATATGTGGCAGGCAGCCCAGATCATGACGATCTGGTACTCTTAGAAACAAACATTAACGAACTTGTTTCACAAAACAACACACAGGTAATAATAAATACAGAACTCGAAAAAAGAATGAACAATTTAACCAAAGTAAGCAATCAGATCATAAACTCAATAAATAAAGACAGTTTACTTAGCGACGAAATAGCTATAAATTTTCAGAATCAGGTGAGACTAATTAAAGAAGAAATAGTAAACATAAAATATGCCATTCAATGGGCAAAAATAAACATTATAAACACATTTTTACTAGATGAAAGCGAATTAAGTTTAATAAACGACCACTTTAAAAATTCTTTAACCCCGCTGAATTCAGTTGAAGAAATGATGGAATTTGCGGACGAATCAGTCCTCCACAATATAACTACTTTACTTTACATAGTAAAGATACCAAATTTAAGTAAAGAAAAATTTAATAACTTGTGACATATTATAAGAAACAATAACATTGTCAATATAGAATTTAACGAATACTCAAAAATGAAAATAATATTTTCGAAATTCAATCACCTTGTAAGTTTTTGGATAACTTACAAATTTGCGATAAAACCAAAATTGTTAACATCAATAATAATAAGTGCTTAGCCAGGTTATTATCAGGAGAACACGCGCTGTGCGGCTTCAGTAATGCAGATCACATCCCTACCATCGAGGAAATTGGACCCGGCACAATTCTTTTAAACAACTTCAATGGAACAATGGGCTACAACGGCTCCAAACAACACGTCACGGGAACCTACTTAATCAATCTCTGGAACACATCGATTCTTATCAACGAAAAAGAAATAAGCAACATCGAAACCACAGTAATGCAACCAATTCCACCAACAATCCAAATAACTCCAACGGAGACTGAGCGACTACGAATATTATCACTGGAAGCACTGGAGGCATTACACTGAGCAACTTCAACTGCTACGATCTCACGCATCAGTAAACAGGATAACATTTTCAACTTTATTCCTCACTTCGATAATATTGTCCTGCGTACTACAATTTATATGACGACAACACAAGAAAGTAATACCACAGCTAAACCCAACTGCAACACCTCCGGAAGAGGAAGTAAAACCAACCACTAACTCCAATATAACCGCACGGACCCCCCAAATACCACAAATTCCACAAATTCCACAACTACCACAATTGAACAACATCCCATACTTCTGAGGATCGCTTGAGGACAAGCTCAAATTAAAGGGGGAGAAGTTAATAACGAATATCCAAATTGCCAAACAAAACTACAATGTCTGCACACGCGCGGCCAAAACTGCTGATCTGACCAGTGGCCCGAATTCAATATCAACACATCCGCAGCCAAAACCGCTGAGCCAGCGGTTGCAACATTCCCGCCGCCGCACAGTGGCCGGATTCGCGAATTTGGCGTTGCAAAAATCAATTTTTGATGTTCGATTTTTTTGAGCAGATTTTTTTAATTCAATAAAGGGAACCCCAGATAGCCCAAAAAACTTTGGTTTTTTGAATTTGGTCAATTAGTTTGGTTGTTACAGTGGTTCAAAGTTGAAGAATTTTTCAAACTGCTGAATTTTTAATTTTTTTGGTTACAAATGTCAATTTTGTGAGCGTATAAAAACCAAACGGTAATACCGATTTGAATTTGCTTGATTTTTTTGAAAAGATGCATTAATTCTTAACGTGAATACATTAACAAACTTTATTATTTCAAAGTTGATTGTTTCACATTCAAGTTGTAGGTGGACACTATTTTTGGTTGAGTTTTTTAACTTTGATAGACTCGAAAATATCAATTTCACCCGATTTCAGTTGTTTCGGAGCATAGGTATTATATATTAGTCTATTTATTAATGTATTGTAAAAAATACAGCTGCCACAACCTGCAACCTTAGACGTTACATTGATATTTGCGATTTAATCTACAGGTAAATAATATTTGGGAAGAACAAGTACAAACGAAGAAGAAGATGAACGTTGCAGGCAAAATTTTAAAGCGTATTTTATGATTTACTGAGATAGGTAACACATAATATTGGTAGTTACAATTGGCCTTTTCTGATTTTGCGCTTTACAACTAGCAAGTGGGTGGATTTTTTACCTACTCTCGAGTGACCTTTTCAACAGGTACTAGCTATGTTTGAAGTTGCTCATTGTCTTTTGATGGTGTTGTGAACTGTTACCTAATATTGCGTAACCCTTTCAAAAGGATTTAGTTTTTTTCAGGCCATGGAGTCATTTTTTTACCTGTTGCTAGCTGTGTTCCTTGTGTACATACTTATAAAGGGCTTACTCCAGTAAAGGCAGATTATTCAGACTTGAACAGTCGAGCGAAAAAGTACGCACACATAGTGATATTTGTTTTATCGAAAATGGACAACAGCATATTATTTGAGTTCTTCAAAACCGCGGAATCACAAAAAGCTTTCGAGTCGCTAGTAAAAACCGAACTTAATTATACAAATGATGATTTGAAGGATGGGGAAATCATTCCAATGTGGATCACTGGAAAAATCCTCGGCCTTCATCAGTACATTTCTGCCGGCCAATAATGTTCAAGTATGCGAAGGAAACGACCGAACTAGTTTTAAGCACTGTTAGCAGTATAAAGGAGGAAATATCCGCTCTGAGGCCAATCCTCTTCGAAACGACAGGAGGAAAAGTCGTCCGGATTGGATTTCAATGTTTTTTAACTATGGTTGATGGAAAAGTCTTGAACGACATTACGAACACCAAATCAACTCTGACATGTGCCATCTGCAAGAGAAAGCAAAAAGACTTTCAGGAGTTCGAGACATCGGAAACGGACGAGCATAATTATGAATACTGAATTTCTCCATTGCATGCGAGGATCAGATGCATGGAATTCATGCTCAAGTTGGCATATACTCTTCCACGAAAAGGAGACGACTCTGATGACATTACCAACTCCAAAACAATGGAAAATAGAAGGAAACAGGATATACAACAGAAGTTCTTGGCGGAGCTTGGGCTAAAAGTCGACTGCCCGAAGCAGGGCTATGGAAACACGAATGATGGAAATACATCCCGGAGATTCTTCAACGACGATTATGCAACTGCTCAGATAACAGGAATTCATCTGGATGTCATCAAACGGCTTAAGAACATTCTCAATGTCTTAAGCTGCGGCAATAATGTTGATGCTAGAAAATATGGAAAATATGCCAAGGAGACAAGAGATATTTTACGTGCAAAGTACCCAGAGAAAAAACTTACTCCTACTGTTCATAAAATATTGGATCATGGTGAGCAGCTTATAAAACAACAACTTTTATCGATGGGAGAGTTGTCAGAGGAAGCCCAAGAATCCAAAAACAAGGACTACAAAAGGTATAGATATGCGAACACGTGCAAAATATCTCGACATCAAGAAAATACAGACCTTTTCAACATGTTGTCGGCCTCCTCTGATCCTCGTATCTCATCTCTCAGACACATCAGGACACTCGCGGAATTAACCAACGAATATTCCCCAGAAATATTAAGACTATTAAGCACTAATGATATGAATACCTATACTGACAACATTTTCCAAGAAAATTAATCATTCCCAAGTTAGAACTAATTTTGTATGAAAATAATTTTTTTTAGCAAGTACAAATTAACTTGTAATACATTTTTTTTTAATTTTTAATATTATTAAAACTTAATTTTTAATAAATCAATTTAAAAAAATGAAAATACGTAGACTTTTTCATACAATTTTTTCGGAGTATTAAATTATGAACTTTCGCAGCCGATCCTGTGTCCCCCTGTTAACCTACAAAGATGAACGTACGCTTATTTTAAAGCTACAGGAATTCTCTATCCTCGTCCCTTTGAAATTTTTCAAATATCTCTTTCCGTTAAAAAGTTATGATTTTTGCAACGCCAAATTCGCGAATCCGGCCACTGTGCGCCGCGGCGTCACCGCCGCAGCCGCCGCCACAGCCAACTTTAGGGCAAGCATAGGGTACTCTAATTTAGGCTAAAAAGAGAATTGAATAAAGCCAGCTGAACCTTCAGCGTATTTCCGAACTATATTTTGTCTTTTGTTATTTCCGCGATAACGGAGATTAACTTATATACTAGCTTATATTTACCAGCGGCTTCGTTCGCTTTCTCATCAATTTGTTATTTATTTATTATGCAGGTAATTTTTTTATTCTCTGTAGCAAAGCTTCTCAGAGTATATTAAGTTTGTGCAAAAGTATGTAACAGCCAGAAGGAAGTATCTCCGACCCCATAAAGTTGGATTATTCTTGATCATCATCAACAGCCGAGTCGATATGGCCTTGCCCGTCTGTCTGTATAAACGCACAGATCTCAGAGATGGTAAGAGATAGAGGTTTGACGTGTATGGGACAAAAACTTCTTATATCTGCTAGCAGATCAAGTTTGTTTTAAATTTTGGAGACCCCCGCCCAGTCACCACAATTTGGAATAAACCTCATATCTCTCACCGTTTAATAGATAGATGGTTTGTACTGCTTGACATATTAACTTTTCAACACTATTTATCGATCCGCCAAAGGAATGGGAAAGATCGCGGTTGTCGAGCTATGATCAAAAGACTTTTCGCAACTGCAGCGCTGCTTTCACCTGCTACTGCAGCATACAAATTTATGCTGAGCAAATATTTTTGTTGGTACAGAGTATATTTTATTCGGACTTGACCGACTTTCTTTCTTGTTTAATCTGATGTTTTCAAAAAGAGCGTGGAGCTGATCAGATAAAGAGCAAAAGAGTTTCATACAACAACTTTCCGCCCATTATTGAACTTCGTGGGTAGATTTTTAGAAATACGAAAATACGTTTGTAGTAAATCTCTGGGAACTAAACTTCTATATTACATTGACCACCGATATTCCACAAATGAGGCTGAATTTTTCGAAAGTATAGTAAACTGTAATTGTGGAATTTTCGTTATCGTCAATCGAATAAAAAATAGATTTTTGCAAATACATACTTCTTTTTCCGGTAATTTTTCTTGTGGCCTCATTTCCCGAAATCGGGGAAATACGTGTCCAATTTTCTCGAAAAACTTTGCTTACAAAGCGAGTTTCAAGACAATCGAGTGAAAACCCAAATTTTTCCCGTAAACAATTTTTCTGACGCTTTTCCGTGAATTTTCCGGCCCTACGGTCAAATTTTCCAACGTCGGAAAATGACATCTCAATTTATATGCTTACAAACCGAGTTTTAAGTTAGTCGGGAGAAAAATAGTTGTTAGTATGCAACATTTTCGGGGAATTTTCGGACCCAACGACATCTCAATTTATGATACTCTGTACCGTAGGTAAATAGAGTATTATAAGTTTGTGTAAAAGTATGTAACAGCCAGAAGTGCTTCCTTCTCAGACCCCATAAAGTATATATAATATATCAGTCACATATTCTTCATCAGCATCAACAGCCGAGTCGATACAGCTATGTCCATCTGTCCGTCTGACCGTCTTTTCGTCTGTCTGTCCGTATGAACGCACAGATCTCAGAGATGGTAAAAGATATGGGTTTGACATGTATATGACAAATGCTTCTTACGTCCGCAGGCAGATCATGTTAATTTTAAATTTTGGCCACGCCCCCTCCCGCCCCCGCAATTTAGAAAAAAACGTTATATCTCCCACAGTTGAAAAGACAGATGGTTCGTTTAGTAATCAGGATAACTTATCGATCCGGATCGAGTTACGATGCTTGCAAATATTTGCTGAGATTATACTTTCGTTGCTACAGAGTATGTTTTAGAAGGGCTTGACCACCTTTCTTTCTGGTTTTCCATGCAGATTTTTTAGAGAGGCTTCCCTGTGAGCGGATTTTCCAAAATCTGAGAAATACGGAGAAAAACGACCGTAGAAAATTTTCCAACATCAGAAAATGGCATCCAACTTTATTTCACATACTATCGTTACAAACCGAGTATAAAGTCAATCGGAAGAAAAATAGTTGATATTTTGCAGAAATTTTCGTGAACTTACCGACCACTTGGTCAAATTTTCGAACATCGGAAAATTATATCTTAATACTAAACACACAAAAGTACAGTTCACAGGAATGTACTGTAAATGGTTCGTAGCGAACTGTTGATTGCACAATTATGGTAAATCCTTCATTTCGTGGAGTACTTCCGTTTGCGATATGCATCGTTACGTTCTGACTGTATAGTGAAGAACAAATTTTAAGAGTGGGTTCAGGTATGTTCTGAAAAGATTTCTTTAAGAACGCGAAACGAAAAATCATTTCAGTAACGAAATCGAATCAAAACAAATAAGAAAGTTGGTTAGGCCCGACTATAAGCTACTCTGTACCTCCCAAAGTTTGTAAGTGCTGCCCATATGTACGACTTGATGGACTTAATGTGTGGACTTGATGTCAGTCTGTTTGCATTAAACTTGTTTTTCCGACTTACTGATTTGTCAGTAACAGAAAATTGTTTTGAAACATTTAGTATGCTTCGGTCTATATTCTTTACTATCGGTCATCCATGGTATTTTATCGCGGTTTATAAAAATAACAATCATAGTTATGCAGGTAATTAAATAACAGTTATTGAACTTTAAAGTTACCATTTAGAACCTTCAGCTAAGAATAGCTGCCCATACAATAGATCTGGAATGACTTAGCACTCGATCGGCAGAAAAGTTTGACATATTCTTATTGACATTGTTGAACATGGTGGGGGGTTCTTTTGACCCGCTAATTTACGAACACCCATACATCACACATATAAATAATATAATAATATAATCCTTTTGCCTTTTAAGTCATAGACCAGGAAAAAAATAATGAGTAACAAGGAAGCTGAAATAGATATGGAGGGAAAATGAATTTATTAACAGCAACAACCAATTAATAAGCTGACCTGATGACTTGACAGCTTCGCTATCTACCCGCCCAAACAATGATTTTTCCATATCATATTATTACCTGAAAATCCCAAAAAGGAGATACCGTTTCTTCTAATTTACCCCATTACTCCGAAGGAAAACATGGAAAGTTTACGAATTCATAATGTTCAAGAAATCTATTTTATTCGTATCGATTCCAAACTCCATTTTCGTTGAATCTTCAGTTCATAATTTCGTTCCAACAAAAAAACGAGGCGCGAAAAAATTGGCCGATCAAAACAAAAACTATTGGCTTATCAGTAGACAGCGGATTTAGCATATTTTTAAGCCGATTATTTTTTTTCATATGTTGTTTTTTTATTTTGGAAGCTTTGGCAGTGAAATAAATTAAAAAAATAGAGGAAAGTTAACTTCGGCAAGGTCGAAGGTTTTATATCCTTGCAGCACGTTTTTCTAACAAATTTTTCTCACTAAGACTACTTTTCTGACTCTACATCTGTATGACTGCTATACTATATAGATGTCCGATTTCGACCAAACTTGATGGAACCATGGGAAACCAAGGATTACAAAGTTTGGAGGCGTTTTCTTTAAAAACAAAAGAGTTTTTCTCACTATTATCGATAGACTACTGATAAATAAAAAATTAATTTTTAATGCAATTTAATAAGTTAAAGCTAATAAAATCATCCACAAGACACTAAAATCATTCTATCACAGTGCAGAACACTCAACATCATGTCTCCTCAACCCAAGTCCAAGCGTCAACGGGAAAACACTGGCTCTGATCTGAAGTCTGGACGAACCTCTGATGATATGTCCCCGGCACTGCTTAAATCTCTTGATCAGCGTTTCCAAGAGCAGGCTGAACACTTTTCGGCCAACAGAGACACGTATTCTGGATGGCCTTCTGGAGCGCTTCGATGTTCTTACCCAGGAGGTTGACCGAATGGGTGAGCTTATTGTGAGGGCGAAAATATTAGGGCGGTTTACAATTCGTTGTGTTTTGCCTTAAATCTTACTCCACCACCGAGGCTCCGTGATTTATTCCGTGCACGTAAAACTCAAAATAGCCATGTGGACCCGGTTATTATAATAACAAGAAAGAAAGTCGGTCAAGCCCGACTATAACATACTCTGTACCAAGAAAATTATACTCTCAGCATAAATTTTGATGCTGCAGTAGCAGCGAACAGTCTTTTGATCATAACTCGAAAACCGTTCATCCGATCTTCTCCATTTCTTTGGCGGATCGATAAGTTATCCTGCTAACTAAATTTGTCCAGAAGGAACAAGCCATCTATCTTCAAAACTGTGGGAGATATTACGATATTATTTATACGAGATATTATTTTTTCTAAATTGCGGGGCGGGAGGGTGCTCGGCCAAAATTGAAAATAAACTTGATCTGCCTGCAGACATAAGAAGCATATTCATGTCAAACCTCTATCTCTTACCATCTCTGAGATCTGTGCGTTCATACGGACAGACGGACGGACGGACGGACAGACGGACAGACGGACTTGATGGACATGACTCGGCTGTTGATGCTGATCACGAATATATATACTTTATAGTGTCAGAGATGATTCCTTCTCGATGTTACATACTTTTGCACAAACTTATAATACTCTGTGTACCTACAGTACAGAGTATAAAAATTATTGCACAAATGTTCCTAGCACCCACACTTTTTATGGTGTAGAGATTTTTGGTCATTGCGACTCGAGAGACATGCATAAGTTAGTGGTGGCACTTAATTCCATTGCTAGGTACGTATTTAGTGTTGGGCTCATGGAACATATTTCGCATTTATCCTACAAGATTTTTGACCTTAGCTTTGCAAAGTGGATCTCAGGACTCTTACACTTCTGCATAAAATCATAAGCAATCAGCAACCGTCTTACTTGTTTCAAAAACTAAAGCCTGCTCTCTCACACAGAACCAACCAATTTATCTGTCCACGAGCCAGAATGCTATGTTTTGAGAGGCAGTTTTTGGTAAATGCAATTCATATGTGTAACGACTTACCTCTCCACCTTAAAACTATTAGTAGCACCCCTCACTTTAATATAAAACTTAAAAGGAACTTGCAAACTGACTTTTGCAAAAATTGACTTTTAAATTAAATTATTAGGAGATAATGTCTTGAAACTATATATATATGTATTAGGTTAAGTTAGTTATTACTATTTTTTTTTTTATTACTTAAATTCTTTTTCATTGAAATTATTAAATTATTATTATTATCATGAAGAATTGTGTAAAAGCTTATAAATTAACTATATGCAAATTTTAAAGAGATTTACATTGCAAACAAAAAATTTTTTCTTACCATAACTATTTTTCTAGCAGATTTATGGAGAAGCATTGAAAACTAGCAAATAGGAAGTTTAGAGACGTTTGCATTAAAAACAAAATAGTTTTTCTCACTAGAACTAGTTTTTCGACCGATCGTTTCCGACAAATGTACAGCGGATTTGTACCAGAAGACTTCGTGCAAAGTTTGGCGGAGTAGATAGCATAGAAACAGACGGACAGACGGACATATATATTCTTCATGTGGTCTGAAATGCTTCCTTCTTTGCGTTACAAACATCTGGACAATTGTAATATACCCTCTGCAAGGGTATAATAATGTGTGTTCACTTATGACTCACCTCTCGAAGATCAGATGAAGCGCTCCATTGGTTTAAGAAGTTTGCTGCTAAATGTAGTTTTTGGGGGGCATAAAAATTAAATTTAAATTATTTCACCACAACGTTTCCGATCATATTCTCAAAAGCATTTTTACTAATTGAAGGTATATTGTGGAGTCGGTTCAATTCAAAACAAAACCCTTGCTGGCGCACAGTTGGAGAAGCTATGCGACGTTCTACGAATTGGTAAAAAATCAGTATGAATATGAAAGAGAATTACTTTTGCGGAACGATCATTTACCTTTAAGACTTTTTGATTCAATTTTCTTTGGATCATTTTTTTTCTTTCTAATTTTCCTCATTTAATTTAGGGTTGAAAACAAAAATTATAAAAAAATTTGAATTTCCATTAATTTGAATTCTTTTGCTTCTAATGGTTTTCTGCTTCTTTGCAGCGGTGCGTGGGGAAATAATTCGTGCTAGCCCTTTTTGAAACCTTTAGCCTGACTTATAGACTATTTTGGATACGATTAACCAGTGGCTTCTTAAACACAATATCTCATTCTTTTGGTCGGATTTTCCTTGCTGAACATTTCACTTTAGTCGTGGATTGTTTTTCTATTAATCGATCTACTGAGGGTGAGGTTGTGAAGAAGGCGGGAACAAAGCTCTGGACAAGCAAACGAGCAAGAAAGATCCCGCTCTGGCTCTCCAAGGCAGAGACTTAATTGGCATTGTCTTTTGCTGCACGTGCTGATGCCAACTATTGAAAAGGGAAATAAAACGATGGGCTGTCAGCAGTTGGTAATTTCGGAATTTTCCGTTAAGTGAAAAATTTTGGAAGAAGCTTATTTACCTTGAATTTTATATGGCCCTTGTTTTATTCAGATTCACTCTAAAATTTACAGCAGCCTTCGCAGAACTGCCCAAAAGTATTTTTTTTACCCTGTGGTCCGTATGTTCGTCCGTCTGTCCGACTGTCCTACTGTCTGTCTGTCTGTCTGTATGAAAGCGTCGATCTCAGAGACTATAAGAGATAGAGCCACAAATTTTTGTATGAAGGTAGATGTATGCCGTACGCAGATCAAGCTAATTTCAGACTTGGAAAATTCCACTCCGTCCCCCTTTTATTCCCAAAAAAACAGATCCTAGACCTAAAAAACCTCCAGATCCACAAGTTTCAAGTAAGAGCCTCCTGGTTTAGTATACATCAAGCTAGGCCCAATATCTATCTATTCTGAAAAGTACAATCAGATCACACAAAAAACAACGGAGTTATAAGCGAAACAGTTGAGCTGATAAGAGCAGCCCCCAATTGTTGGTCAGGACTAGAAAAAAGTGTTGCCTACATTTAGGATGACATTTTGTTACAAAGACCGGTTACATTCATCTTCAAAACTCAAAAACAAATAAATGAAAACTACAGCGGCCTTACTTGTTAGTTCTTAGAAATTCGCCTTAATATAATTTTCCTTTCTTGTTTTAGACAGTTTTTTCTTAAACTTAGAAAAAACAACCCTAAAACAGACTTTAGAAAATAATTTCTTAAATTTACAAATTCGATTTAATTTTTCTTAAATTTGGGGTAGTTTTTCTAGATTTTTTCCTAAATACTTTCTTAATTGCCGTCCTCGCTACAACTGCATTTAGCATTTTCGAATTTTGGGCAAAATGTACATTTTTCCCCATACAAATATAGTAGGCCACTTGAGATGGCAGAATAGTACATTTTACACAAATTTAGTCGCATTACTCGTTTTGTATTCGACTGTTCGATAGTTTCTATTCGACTGTGGACTATTTTTAGTCGATAAACATGGTGCCCCTCACTATTTATTAATAACAAAACAACTGAATTTGATGCGCACAAGATGTACCCTAGAGCGTACCTGCCTTGTATGAAAAAAAAAATTTTTTCTAGTTCTTTGAGGCGCATAGCTCAAAAAATTCAGAATATTGCATAGAGAATTTAACGAAAATACAAAATCAGAAATCTTAAGGTTTAATGGTGCCGATGAGGCTTTAAAGTTTCCTCATTTGGGTGAGTATCTTGGCCAGAGTGATCGGGAGATGTGGTAGCCGGGTGCGATGTCCCGTTGTCTGGCCTTCCTCTGTACTTCCGTCATGATGTCCTGCAGGGGTCTTTGAACCACCGTTACTGCTAGTGTGGATGGCAGTGCTGAACCTTCCCTTGCGCACTCGTCTTCTCCCTCGTTGCCCGGTATATCACGAAGCCAGGTCCCCAGACGAGGGTGATGGAGTGCTGTTGGATTTAGTTCAGTGTTGTCGCCGTGCTGCGGACAAAGTGTTTATTAATTTTCCCTCCTGCCAGATAGCATAAATCTCTGCTTGAAAAACACAACACCAGTTCGGTAGACGGAATGAGAGCTGTGTCGCAAGTTCTTCGGTGAAGATGCCTGCTGCTGTGCCTTTTTCCGCCTGTATAGATCGTTCTCCCTGATTTTAGTTTCTTGCTTCCATTCATCTTTCTCCGGGAACCAAAAGTTCTTGTTCTATTTTTTGAGCTCGTACACCCAGAGACCCTGCTTCAATTTAGAATGTTTCTTCTTGATTTTTATACTCTGTACAAAAGGTACATAGAGTATAATAAGTTTGTGCAAAAGTATGTAACATCCAGAAGAAAGCATCTCCGACCCCATAAAGTATATATATTCTTGATCAGCATCAACAGCCGAGTCGACATAGCCATGTCCGTCTGTCCGTCTGTCTGTCTGTCTGTCTAGCTGTCCGTATGAACGCACAGATCTCAGAGATGATAAGAGATAGAGGTTTGACATGTATGGGACATATGCTTCTTATGTCTGCAGGCAGATCAACTTTATTTTCAATTTTGGCCACGCCCCCTCCCGGCCCCGCAATTTAGAAAAAACGTCATATCTTCTACAGTTTTGAAGAAAGATGGCTTGTTCCTTCTGGACATATTTAGTTATTAGGATAACTTATCGATCCGCCAAAGGAATGAAGAAGATCGGAGGAACGGATTTCGAGTTATGATCAAAAGACAAATTTTCTTGGTACAGAGTATGTTATAGTCGGGCTTGACCGACTTTCTTTCTTGTTTTATGACGAAATCTGCTCTAATACAAGCAGAAAAACGTTCTTGACTTCGAGCTTGATGGCAAGGAAAGTGCGGGAAGCCACAAGCGGAGAGAGAGAGAACAAGAAATGAGAACAATTTCCTCGCTCGCTCTAAGCATTGTCAACGGCTATTGCCTACAATTTATACTGAGAACTCGTCGATGCTTTGGCTAAACGCGTTGTGGCAGTGTCGGTTGAGATGTCGGTGTCAGTGAGTGCTACAGTCTTCGAGGCCCTGAATTCAAGTCCCAGTTGAGGAAATAAAAAAAGAAAATTGTTAAATGGCATTTAAAAACAAGAAAGAAAGTCGGTCAAGCCCGACTATAACATACTCTGTACCAAGAAAATTTGTCTTTTGATCATAACTCGAAAACCGTTCATCTGATCTTCTTCATTTCTTTGGCGGATCGATAAGTTATCCTAATAACTAAATATGTCCAGAAGGAACTAGCCATCTATCTTCAAAACTGTGGGAGATATGACGTTTTTTCTAAATTGCGGGGGCGGGAGGGGGCGTGGCCAAAATTGAAAATAAACTTGATCTGCCTGCAGACATAAGAAGCATATGTCCCATACATGTCAAACCTCTATCTCTTATCATCTCTGAGATCTGTGCGTTCATACGGACAGACAGACAGACGGACAGACGGACGGACGGACGGACAGACGGACAGACGGACATGGCTATATCGACTCGGCTTTTGATGCTGATCAAGAATATATATACTTTATGGGGTCGGAGATGCTTCCTTCTGGACGTTACATACTTTTGCACAAACTTATAATACTCTATGTACCTTCGGTACAGAGTATAATTAATCACAGCATGGCAAAAAGGAAGGAGTGGCGTTTGGGTCGTTGTTGGGGTTTTTGAGATGTGTTTTGCGATGAGTCTTCCGTGCCACTTCGCCAAGTCTCATTTAAAGAAGAACTACTCTTGGAATCGAAACTTTTTTATTTTTGCAACCAAGATCTTGGACTCGAGACTATTTATGCTTGCATCAAAGAAGATCTTTTATGGGATCCACGACTATTTATGATTAATATCAAGCAGACTAAGGGCCGTTTTCCCAGTTCTTCCAGTTTTCTGTTTTTGCGAGTGTAGGTGGATTCGGTGTCTTTGAACTGTTCATTTTGAGCATGGCTATGCAAATGCGTAAAATCCACCTGGATTTTGCAAAAACAGAAACATGAGCCAAAGGTCCTAAATTTAAGACCAAGCATTTTTGTGCTCCAAAGTCCGTGCTTGGTTTCAGTATTTCCTTCTTGGATCCACGAATTTTTGTCTTTCCGTATTTATGACATCAAATCTTCTTGATATCAAGCTCGATCTTGTTGATTTTTACAGAGTACAGAGAGTATGTATTATAAGTTTGTGCACCAGTATGAACAAGCCAGAAGGAAGCATCTCCAACCCCATAAACCATATATATTCTTGATCAGCATCAACAGCCGAATCGATATAGCCATGTCCGTCTGACCGTCTGTCTGTCCGTATGAACGCACAGATCTCCGAGATGGTAAGAGATAGAGGTTCCTGAGCGCATAATTTCGTTGGTACAGAGTATGTTATAGTCGGGCTTGACCGACTTTCTTTCTTGTTTCTCTGAATGTATGCAGAAATCGCTTTCTTTTGCCTCTGCAATTATTCATACTTCCTTTCGGATACTGCTGTGGCGTGAAGTTTCAGTTCTGGGAATTTTACTGCGCTTCTAACTGCTTCATACTTCAGGAAAGTGTTTACTGGCTCCAGATTCACAAATATATCAAGGGCCGCATGAGGGAAAGATCGCAGTTATCTCATAACATCCAGGCAACTTGCTTTTTAAAACTTCTGGAGTTTGTTTAGGTGCACAGAGGAAAAAATCGTGTTCAGAAATTAAGATAATTTCATCTCAAAGTAAGAACAGAATATGCCATAAAATTTTTGAAAACAAATGTTCCGAATGTTCTTGAAATGGGCACAATTCAGCTCAGCACTGAAAAGTGTAGGAAGCCGTTCAGACGTGCGGCTGCAGAAGGGGGCAATAGCCTAACGAGCTATCATGTCCGTCTTCGTTCCGCGCGGGGCGTCTTGGGCTCTACTCCCTGTAAGTGCGAATATTTTTTATTTCTGTAATTAATTAACTAAGGTACGAGCGGTGTTGTACAAGCGAGATGTCTCTGCGGACCTGGAATTCGATCTGGTCCTGGACTGGACCTGGACCCCAGTCCCTTTTTTTGTTCTCATTCTTATTTTTATTTTTTTTATTTTTTATTTATAGTCGACAATCAAAGGCTGTCAACAAATTTGTAAATACATATTAAAAAGGCTTATTTACTAAAGCTGCATAAAATAGAAAGACTAACAAAATTAAAAAACAAACTAATAACGACTCCGACTCGGTGGGGGATTTTTATTTGCCGGTCCGGCCAGCTTTGCCCCGATTCACAGCCTGTAGTGGTCAGAGTCGATATTAGAGCTAACAAAACCATTTAACGAATAAACAGGCCTGTTCGGTTTTTCACTTACATTAAATTTTCTCTATTTCGACTTGGCTACCTGTTCTGGTTTTCATAATTTGATAGAATTACTCGATTTGAATTCACATTGCTTGGAGCATGTGAAATCAGAGGTAAGTTCGAAATTTTCATAAAATGCTATTAAAATAATGCGTGATATTAAACAGCTATATATTAAAACACTATTGATTTTTGCAGAGTTTGTATTTTGATTGTTTCATCCAACTGATTAAATTCAGCGAGTTGTTAAAAGAAAAACAATCTGGAACTGAAACATTCAAATTGCAAGTCGAATACCAGAACAGCGAACGCAAAATCGTTCGATTTTAATTTCATTTGAACTTTAATAAATTATGTGAAGCCCGGAACAGGCCTGAAGAGATGTGAAGAGGTAAGAAAAAAAGAGTATGAAAATGCAGGCTTACAAATACAAAGAGGAATTAAGGCATAAAACTTTAATTAAAGATAAAATGGAAAAGTGACAAAAAATTGATATTTACAAATTAAAAATATATTAAAATAAAACTAAAATGATAATCGAAAAATCTCTGACCCGGTGGGGGAAGATTTCTTAGCCAGTCCGGCAAGCTATGCCCCTATTCACAGCTGGGAGTGGTCAGAGATTTTCATGGAGATAAGTGTAAGGGGACCCTTTTAAAGAGAAGAGAGAGAGATCTGTTGAGAGGAGGTGAAAAAGATCGTTGTAGTCTTGACATAAAACCCGAAATCGATTATGCTGGGCATAATCAGCTGTGCATCTATACATGATTAAAGGAAAGAAGTTTCTGGTTGGCCTAGAAGGAACAGAGAAGTTAAGGCGACGTAAGAGTTCAGAAGAATCTAAGTCACCGATAATTAACTTGTAAAGAAATGAAACACCTAAGACTGTTCTACGGTTAGCTAGCTAAGGAAGGTCTATTAGCAAGAGTCTTCTGGAGTACGATGGCAAACGAAGGTTAGGGTCCCAATTTAAGCCTCGAAGGGCAAAAAGCAAGAATTGCTTCTGGAATGACTCAATACGATCAATATGCTTTTTATACTGCGAACAGTATTCTAGCACGGGACGGACTAAAGCAGTATAAAGGAGTTTAGTGTTGTAGGGATCGTTAAACTCCTTCGACCAACGTTTAATGAATCCAAGTACACCGTTCGCTTTGTTAACAATAGTGGAGATATGGTGATTAAAACTCAATTTGGGGTGAATCAGAACTCCAAGATCAACAGCAGACGAAATAGGTTGCATCGGTTCATTACCAATCGTATTGGAAACCAGAAAAGGTTTGCAACGATGGAAAATCATAAACATGTATTTGGAGCAATTCAGGTGCAAATGATTTACCAAGCACCAAGACTGCAAGCAGTTAAGATCATCTTGCAATCCAATAGAATGAATCAGGTTGTTGAAAGAAAAAATAAGTTTAACGTCATCTGCATACATGAGTATCCGAGAACATGATAATATTGTAGGGAAATCATTAATAAATAGAGTGAAGAACAGAGGACCCAGGTGGCTACCTTGAGGTACACCAGAGGTTACAGTCACAGGTTTTGAAGTGTTAGACCGAAGCAGAATTTTTTGAGTTCTATCTTTTAGATAGGACGAAGCCCAAAGCAGAAAACAGGAGGGAAATCCTAATCGATCGAGCTTAAAGAGGAGAAGATCATGGTTGACAGAGTCAAAGGCCTTGCTGAAGTTGGTGTAAATGACATCAGTTTGCCTTTTCACAAGGAATCCATCTTTAACAAACGAGCTAACAACTTCGGAATGGCGGATAGCTTAGCTATGCCTCTGTAATTTGAAATATCCAATTTCCCACCCTTTTTATGGAGAGGAATAATAAAATACTGTTTCCAAAGAGATGAAAAGACAGACGAATTGAGTGATAGATTGAAAAGTTTAAGAAAAGGTTTGAACTGGAACACTCTTTGAGCACACAGCTAGGAATGTTGTCAGGCCCAGGAGAGAATGATTTAAGCGAATTTAAAAATGAAAGAAGAGAAGTTTCGGAAATTTTGGGATCACATATAGAGTTGGCAGGAGTAATGTTATAAGGATAAGAAGTGTTCGCACATTGGACAGAGGAATAAATTGATTGGAAGAAATCAGCGAATAAATCAACAGCGAATCATTGCTTGCAAACTGCCAATTAACAAATGGAGAACTAGGCGTACAGTGCATCAGCGAATGCATTCGCAGAGCTGCAGCCTTTATGCAGAAACCCCAAAACATCTCTCCCTCGCAGCCATGGTTTGACACTGAGTGCACTCTTGCTCGCAAACATTCTTTCAAACTTCTGAAAATCGCAAGGACTGAAAACACCCCCCGTTCTAAGGCAGAATACCACTCGGCCAACTGCACTTATAAATCTATGTGCAACCTTAAACAGCAGCTTTACTACCAACATATGGAACTGGAAATCGCCCGGGTCAACAACAGCAAGGATTTTTGGACCTTGGTCAGGAAGCTAAATGGGACTCTTGCGCAAAAACCTATCCAGGCAAATGCATCCGAACTTGCAGAGCACTTCAAATCTATGCTTTTTGTAGAACAGCCCAACAACCAATTTTCATATGCTTCTCTGTATTTGCGGGATGAAACACTGGATGCAGAAATTTCCATCTCGGAGGTGTACCTAGCCATCAAGTCTGCAAAGCCCAACAAAGCCCCGGGAGTCGACCGTATCCCAGTAGAATTCTTCAAGAATGCCCCCCCTATTGTGCATTGAGCTGTTACGCATACAACGCATACAATATAGCCTTGTCGTCCTGTAGCATCCCCAGCTGTTTTAAGGAAAGCATCATTTTTCCAATTCACAAAAAAGGAGACGGCCGCGGACGAACGCCCAGAGTCGATAAGTGGTTCCTAAATAACGCTGAGCTTGAGACAGTAACCAGGTTTAAATACCTTGGCGTCACCCTATCAGGGAACATGAATTTTAAGCCTCACCTCCAGGAGAAACTGCTGGACTCAAAGAAAGCGATAAACAGCACGTGAAAAAACTTTTTTGGAAAACCGCTCATCCTGCCAAGCACCAAATTTCGCCTGTTTGAAGCTGCTGTTAGGTCTGTAATGTGCTATGCATCGCAACTATGGGGTTGTAGCCAGTATGAAGAAGTTAAGCGACTTCAAAGGATGTTTATTAAACGTATTTTCAAACTTCCAAGTACAGCTCCTAATTACGCCATACACCTTGAAACCGGCCTACCATCGCTCCACATACACTGTCTCCAAACTCACTTCAAATACATCCGAAAAGTCTTTGATATGCCCAGCGAAAGATTACCCCGTATTGTAGCAGGCATGATGTTATCTAACAAAACTCAGGTGTTCGAGAAATGGCAAGCCACAGCATCTGCTTGTAACATTGATATCGACCTTGATCGTCCAGAGTCCTGGGAAGCCTCTCATAAGCAGATTTTGGAAAACATCGAGTTCCGTGAGAGGGAAAACTTTCTACACCTAGCGTCCTTAAGTGAGTCCAGACTCATCTACAAACAACTGAACCACAACCTTGGAACTCTGAATTATTTTCAAGACCGTTTAGGAATTCAAACTATCTCCATGATATGCCGCGCTCGATGTGAGATGCTCAATCTGAACTATAGGCCGCATGTAAACTCCATCAGCACTGACTGCACTCTCTCCAACCTACGTGTAACGGAGAATGTTGCGCATCTGTTCGGGGTCTGCCCAATCTTGGGCGAACTACGCAGCTTGTACTTCAGCAAACCTTCCCTATCGGAAATCGAGGTTATAAGCTGGCTGAACGGAGAACAGTGGGAGATGCTGTCTTCATTCTTACAACATGCGCTAAAATACCGCCGTGCGATCTTAAATGAATATCTTTAAGTAGCCAAAAACCAAAATGTTTCTTTTTTCTTTCTGTTACTGTTTGTTCCTTTTGAATTCAAATTTCAATATTTCTGTTTTAAATTTTAGAAATTATAAAATGTGTTCAATATGCTAAGTTATGGCTGATGGTTATAAACCAAGCCATGTTATACCAAAATAAGCTACTACTACTGCTACTACTCATTGCTAGCCTTTTGGTTGACCAGAAAAAAAGTGGAAGGTAATGAAGAAAATCTACGCTTAGAGTTCACAAAGCTATGGAATTGCTTTGGATCATGTGCGAATTGAATTTTGTACCGAACAAGATATTTGTTATAGCACTCAGAGTTAAAAAGTGTAAAGTTAGATTTTGCTATTGAATATTTTTGAAAAGTCAGTCGCAGAACCAGTTTGATTATACTTTTTAAAGCATCTAGATTTAATATTTTTCAAATTAGATAGTCTAGGACAGTGCCAAGGGGGATTTACTGACGCGGTGAAAGCGACGCTATTAGGAATGCAGATATCTAAGAAAGAATTAATAGACTCGAAGAAAAAAGTAACAGCAAAATCTAAATCAACCGCATGTATTCTTATAAGCTACTAGCTTTATTTACCAGCGGCTTCGCTCGCTTTGCATCAATTTGTTGCTATTTTATCATGCTGGTAATATTTTATAATGTGATGCTTTCAAAATGTTCATGGAGCTGATCAAATGAAGATCAAAACAGTTGCATACAACAACTTTCCGTTTATTTTTTAACTTTGTGGGTTGATTTTAAAAAATATTTAAAGTTACGTATGCTGTAAATTTTTTGAATGTAGCTCATTAAATTCGATTGGAGCTAATCTCTGGAAACCAAACTTTTATACAATCTTGACCACCAATATTCAACCCATGGTGCTGAATTTGTCGAAACAACAGTCGTTGTTCAATTTACGTTATCATCATTGTTCTCGTTACCATTACTGTTACCGCTATCGTTATAATTTTCGTTATCGTTATCGCTATTTCTTATACTATCCTTACAAACTTAGTTTCATGTCAATCGGATGAAATATACTTTATTGCATTCGGAGTTTCCGGAAGTATTCCCACCCTAGGGCCAAATTTCCAAATAACTGAAAATCAAATTACAAATGAATTTTACGGTCCTTACAAACCGAGTTTCAAGTCAATCGAATGAAACCCAGGTTTTTCGGATGCAGAATTTTCCTAGAGTTTTCCGATCCTACTGTCGAATTTTCCGACATCGCAAACTGGTATCTCAATTTATCTTATTAACCATCCTTACAAAAAAAGTTTCAAGTCAATCGGATGAAACTTCACTTACTATTCTTTAAAACCGAATTTCAATTCAATCGGGTTAATTATAGTTACTTAGCTTGCCGTCTTTCCGTGAATTTTTCAACTGTACGGTAAAATTTTCCAACATCGAAAAATGACATGTCAATTTATTTCACTTACTTTCCTTACAAACCGAATTTTAAGTCAATCTGATTCAAAAATAGATTTTTGAATATCAAATTTTCCCGAATTTTCCTTGTGGGTGAATTTTCCAAAATCGGGAAAACACGTGTCCAATTATTTCGCATACTTTGCTTACAAACCGAGTTTCAAGTCAATCGGATGGTAATTAAAATTTTCCCCATACAAACTTTTCCGACGCTTTTGAGGGAATTTTCCGGCCCTACGGTAAAATTTTCCAACATCGGAAAATGACATCTTAATTTATTTTACTTACTTTCCTTACAAACCAAATTTCAAGTCAATCGTATGAAATAACATCGGATATTGACATCTCAATTTATATCCCTTACTATCCTAACAAACCAAATTTAAAGTCAATCGGGTGAAAAATAGATTTTTGCATCTCGAATTTTCCGGCAATTTTCCTTGTCGGCGGATTTTCCGCAATCGGATAAAAAATAAAATTTTCCCCATACAAACTTTTCCGTCGCTTTTCCGGGTGGAATTTTCCAAAACCCCGTCTTAGTACGCACTTTCACCACATGGGGAAACTCCTGTCCAAATTTCAGCCTTCTATCTCTTACCGTTTAAACTATTTTATATATATAGAGATTTACACCAGAAATGCGTCATAATGCTACAAGAGAGCTGAGGTGGCATCAGTGTGAGTTCTCTGCAAAGTACCTTCACTTTCAGTGCTGCGCGTACTTTTGAAGCGTAAGCTTTTGGCAAAAGTACGCATCACACTCATAACGCCTCACCTTGTATTGTTTCATCATGGATAAAAGCTGATTGTTGGCTATTAAAGCATAACGATAATATTTAATAACACTCTAGTGTAAATCATCTTTAGTCTTCATTAAATATGCTTTCATTATTCGTGTGTACCTTTATTTTACGATTAACTTTGTAGACTTCAGATTCGTAAGTAGAATATCGTATAAAATCAAAAAACGAAGTTTATGGATTGATTATACTGCTATTTGATGGATGCTCATGTGTTTTAAATTTCCTCATAATCATTTTGCAGTTTTCTATATTTGCACTCTGTTCTACATCCGAAAATTGTACTAGAATGTTTTTGTTTTAAATTCGTGATTAAATCACAATCACTTGATTCTACATTGTATTTTCTATACTCTGTACCAAAGGTAAAGTATGTAACAGCCAGAAGGAAGCATCTCCGACCCCATAAGGTATATATATTCTTGATCAGATTAACAGCCGAGTCCATATAGCCATGTCCGTCACTCTGTCCGTCTGTCCGTAAGAACGCACAGATCTCAGGTTTGACTTGCATGGGACAAAAACTTCTTATACTTTTATTTATTAATAGTCGACAAAAAATGACTGTCAACAAATTTGTGAACACGTTATAAAAATTCTTATTTACTAAGGAGGCATAAAAAAGAAAGCCTAACAATATTACAAAATAACCTAATAACGACTCCGACTCGGTGGGGGATTTTTATTTGCCGGTCCGGCCAGAGTTAGAGTCGATATTAAAGCTAACAAAACAATTTAACAAATATACAGGCCTGTTTAGGTTTTCACTTACACTAAATTTGCTCAATTTCGATTTGGCTACCTGTTCTGGCTTTCACAATTCGATAGAATTACTAGATTTGAATTCACATTGCTTGGAGCCGTTGATTTCAAAAGTAAATTCGTAAAGGGCATAGCCGTATAAGCATACAAAAACGGCTTCCTCTCTTATCAGCACCAAATTTAAACATGTAATAACCATCAATGGCAAACTCACTCTCCTAATGTTTTAGTCTGATAATCGCTATTGGAGTGGAGTTATGAGGGCGGAAAGTTAAATAAAAATACTGGTTATTCTAAAGAACGGCTGGGCCGATTTAGTGATAAAAATGTGTAAAAATAAATTTTTGAATCGTGTTGTGAACACTTACAGTATATATTTAGCTCAACCAAATCAGTTAAGCCGTTCTCGAGAAAAAACAGTTTTTTGATTTAACTTTCCGCCCTCATAGCTCCACTCCAATAGAGCCTATCAGACAAAAATTTTAGAGAGTGTAAGTTCTCATTGATGGTCATCACATATTTAAATTTGGTGCTGATAAGAGAGGGGACTGTTTTTGTATGCTGTGTGAGATCTATTGAGAGGAGGTGATAGAGATCGTTGTAGTCTTGATTTAAAACCCGAAATCAATTATGCGGGGCATAATCAGTTGTGCATCTAGACAAGATTGAAAGAAAACAAGTAAGGGCGCTGCAGTCGAGTTTCCCGACTACAAAATACCCTGTTCATTTCTTTCCATTTATTTGTTTATGAATTTTTGAAGATGAATGTAACCGGTTTTTGTAACATCTTTTAAATTGTCATCCTGAATGTAGGCAACACATTTTTCTTTTTCTTTGTTGTTGCTCTTATTCTGTGAGTTGTTCATTGAGAGTTGTTTAGCCGCTCTTGTTCTGACTCTATTGCTCCGTGAGTTGTTCAGTGAGTCTTGTTCTTTCAGAGTTGTTCAATCGTTCTAGTTCAGTCGCTCTTGTTCCGTTAGTAGTTCATTAAGAGTTGTTCAGCCGCTCTTGTTCTGTCTCTATTGCTCCGTTGTTCAGTATCTAGTTCAGAGATTTGTTCAGAGAGTTGTTCAGTAACTAGTTCAGTGAGGTGATCAGTGACTGTTCACTTAGTTCGGTGACTGTATGACAACTCTGTGTTAAACAGTCTTATATTGTGGCAGTCTCGTCCGTTGTTTTTATTCAAAATGTCTTTGACCAGAAAGCACAGCGATGTTTGGAACCATTTCACCGAAATGGATAATAAAAAGGCAAAATGTAAATACTGCAGCGTTACTTTAAGTTGTAACTCAAAAAGCAATCTAAGCCGCCACCTTAAAAGCAAACACCCGGCTGCAGTGGAGCCAGTTTTCCGACAGAACAATAATAACAACGAGAACTCTGCAGTTCCGGGAAATGTCTAGCAAGTCGAACTTATAAGCCAACAAAGGATTACAAGCTTTGTGTATAAGACAGCACCTGCATGTAGGTGCCAGCAAAAAGACCGACAATTGGTTAGAATGATCGCTAAAGGTCATCACGCCTTAAGGACGAGCCAGATTTTAGGAAGCTTATAGAAGATGTCTCACAATGCCCAGGATATAAGTTGCCAACTCTTAAAACAGTTTCGAGCGCACTGTTGCCAAAAATGCGCGACGAACAGGTGGCTAATATGACGAGCAAACTAAGCTTGGCAACTGCAGTGTGCTTGACAACAGACGGCTGGACTTCTGTCACTAATAAAAGTTACTTGGCTGTAACTGCACATTTTATTGAAAGGAAGTCATCGGTGCTCACATCCTATATGCTTGCATGCACGGCGTTTGACGACAAGCATACAGCTGTTAATCTTTGTAATTTTCATTTCAATACAAATTGGCTCGTGAGCTACTCAACAATTAAGCAACTCAACAACTGAGCAACTGAGCAACTGAACAACTGAACAACTGAACAAGTGAACAACTAAACAACAACGCAACTGAGCAATTTGACTGAGTTGACTCACTTTGAAAAAAAGAACAAGTGAACATGTTCACTGAATGAACAACCTTTACCCAACACTATTATCGAATGACTTTTAATATAAAATTCAGTTAACAAAACTCAGTCAGAGACATTAATTTTAGAATTACAAAATAAAAGTCTTTTTGAATGAGCTTCCGCATTTTGCGCGCTGCGTGAATGATCTATAAAGATACGTAAGGACAATCCAATATATTCATTTTATTACAACTATAGTTTGTACCAGAGATTTGCATCAAACACATGCACAAAAGAAAAATGCTAAAGCACTCGTGTATTGGGTGATCATGGTATTTGCTATCTCATGTATAGCTCAGAACTACTTGCCGTGACTTCTAGCTCTGGCTGCGAGCTTTACACGAGAAAAGCAATCGTCTCCAGCACTTAAAAAACGCTTACTTGTGAGAGCAAGAGAGATAGCCTAGACCCTAGAGCAATAAAATGTGTAACGGCAATACAAGTGTATAGCAGGGGGAAATTGAACCCGATTCCTAGGGCCTGAGCGACAGCGGGTTTATAGCTCGGACAAGCTAAATATAATTATCTGTAATTCTGAAATAAAATGTTCTAATTGAGTTTTTCTTACAGAATTTTATAATAAAGTCTTTCGAAAACTTTTATTTTCTGAGTTTTAAAATATAAGTCTTTAATAATTATTATCAACTGACTTTTTAATATAAGTAATTAAAAAACTGTTATTTAGTGACATTTATTATACAACTCTTTTAAAATTTTATATTTTGTGAGTAATATATAAAACTGATGAATAACTAGTATTCTCCGAGTCAAAAAATAAAACTCTTTAATAATTATTATTTACTGAGAAAAAAATAAAAGTCCTTAATAACTGTTAATGTTGACCATTACAGTAAAACTACGCCAATAAAACTTTATTGCAAATATCGAGGACGGAAGGGAAAACAAATATTTTCGTGCATTTAGAATAGTTTTAGTAAATTTGTTTTAATTTTTTTTTATAAGAGTTTTATAAAATTAAGTGTTATTTTCCGTCCCTGCTTAAGAGTTCAAAAGAATCTACATCACCGATAATAAGGTTAGGAAGAAAGAAACACCTAAGACTGTTCTACGGTTAGCTAGCGAAGGAAGGTCAATAAGCAGGCAGATCAAGTTTATTTTCAATTTTCGCCACAACCCCTCCCGCCCCCGCTATTTAAGAAAAACGTCGCATCTCTCACAATTTTATGGATAAAAAGTTCGTACCTTCTGGACATATTTAGATACAGTGTTGGGCATTAATCAATTAAATATTTAATCAATTGATTAATCAATTAATATTTTTAATCAGTTAATTCAATTACAGTTAAAATTAACTGCAATTAACATATTAATTGCAGCTTGCAATTGATTTAATTGAATTAACTAAAATTAATTGTAACTTGCAATTGAATTAATTGCTATTGAATTTATCAATTGTTCTACACTACAGTTAAAGTTAACAATTAAGTAAGCTGTGTGGGCATGTATATTTTAAAAAAAATATCCGAAAACGAATCATCAATGGCATCAAGAACAAAAACTAACTAAGAAAAATTTATGTTCAATTTTGATTTTGTCTCGGATGTACCAATAACCGAAATGAATCAAGTGCCCTGTAATTCGCTTTTGACTAAAGCAGAACTTTTGATGCAGAGGAAAACCAGAACTGCAGGTTCTGATCGATATCCCGAAATCCGAAGGTATTTTTATGATATAACCAGTGTCGGCAGCAGTTGAACGACTTATTTCTTTGCCTTTCACTGCATGTTTGAAAAGAGGGTGGTGCTGAAATGCAACTTATACTATTATAAGAAATAATAGTAAAATAATAATATATACAAATCTTATTTTACTATTCAATTGTTAATTTTTAATCAAATTTTTTAATCAGATTTACAGTTAATCAATTGTTAACTGTAGAAACTGACGATTAACAATTAATCAATTGTTAATCATAAAATATTGCAATTACAGTTAATTAATTGTTAACTGCGATAGGTGCGAAATACAATTAATTAATTGTTAATTTTTTAATTGTTAATCAATTAAAATTTGCCCAACTCTGTTTAGATATCATTATTATTTATCGATTCGCCGAATTAAGGTGAGTTATCGAGTTATAGGGAAAACACACATTTACGAAGGGCAGCACTGGCTGGAACAGCGATGGGCAGCACTTAACGCACCATAACACTTTGTGTGTTACATGAAAACTTTGGAAGGTTCAGAGTATGTTACACAGAAAACAAAAATCAATCCCAAACGATGTCAGAAGTCGGTCAATCCCGGATTTTCTCATTCCAAGTACTAATTGGATTGACTTGATCTCGGATATCTCGGCTCCAGAACGACCTTTGCTTGAAATTTCAATCCGAATGTTTAGATAAAATCATGTTTTTTTGGGATTGACTTTATCTCCCCATATTTTTTTCTGTGTATAGTCGGGCTTTACCGACTTTCTTACTTATATTTTTATAAATGTGTTTTCGGAATGACCACACAGGGAGCAAAAATCAAGTATTCTATACTTGAACTCAGTATTTCCGAATACTGGGTCTTAAATTACAACCACCAAGTCGCCATACTTAAACCGAGTACGTTTCTCAAGTACGAAATACTTGATTTCAGTATTATCGTATTTAGAAAATGAGTACGAAACACAGGAAACCCATTACCAATAAAAAACATGAAAGATACTCGGTCAAGCCCGTCTATAACATACTCTGTAGCAAGAAAATTATACGCTCAGCATAAATTTTGATGCTGCAGTAGCAGCTGAAAGTATCGCTGCTACTTTCTTTTGATCATATTGGATTTTATCATTTACTTCCCTCAACTGGGACTTGAACTCCGGACCTTGACGAAATTGCAGCAGAACACTCACTGACAACGTTATATATTTTTATTTATTTATTTTTAAGTATTTTTAATATTGTCCCTATTTTTATGCTCTGTACCGTAGGTACATAGAGTATATTAAGTTTGTGCAAAAGTATGTAAAAGCCAGAAGGAAGCATCTCCGACCCTATAAACAATATAAATTCTTGATCACCATCGACAGCCGAGTCATGTCGCACAGATCTCACAGGTGGTAAGAGATAGAGATCAAGATTATTTCCAATTTTGGACCCGCCCCCGCAATTTAGAAAAATCGTCATATCTCCCACAGTTTTAAAGATAGATGGTTCGGTCCTGCTGGATATATTTAGTAATCAAAATAACTTATCGATCCGCCAACGGAATAGTGAAGATCGGATGAGCGGTTGTCGAGTTGTGATCAAAAGACTGTTCGCTGCTGCAGCGCTGCTTTCAGCTGCTTCTGCAGCATCAAAATTTATGCTGAGCGTATAATTTCGTTGGTAAAGAGTATGTTATAGTCGGGCTTGACCGACTTTCTTTCTTGTTTACAATGCACTTGGTCCATTAATCGATTATCGAAAAACAGACCGAAATCATGACCATTTTGTGACGATTACAAATATTACAACTAGTTTGTGTCAAGGTTAAATGACTTTTTTGCACGAAGTGAAGAAGGGGTATCTGGAAGTCGAATCCGGCCATTTACACAAATGTGTGAATGCATACATCTTAGAACATTTGGCAATCCTGCATAGATCTTTCCAAACATTTGCTTATAAACAAAATACATCAAAATGCCCTCTGTATGCAAAATATGCAATATAATGCGTTTTTGGAACTTCCCATTAGTTTTTTCTTTGGCATTTCTGGTTAAAAAGACCAATAATTTGGTTAGGATTGATATTACTTTTCACTTGTTTTGAGATTGTCCGTACTCAATAGTAATTTCTATTAACATGTAAATATTTAATTAACTAAGACAGGCTTGCTCTTTTCTACTTATTAGAATTTTCATCGCCTTGACTGATATGGCACCCGAATTCTTTTAAACAGCTGTTTAGAGTTGATTATATGTTTGAACCTGCTCAATAGATTCTATGGTAAATAAATATCCACATAAGCACAACAAAATATTACTCTTCAACGAAGCTGCTTTCATGATTTCTATAAAGACGAGGCGACTTATAAATTTTCCCTTTAATATAAAACACAGCAAGACAAAATTAAACTGCTGGAAAAAACCCCGGGATGAGACCCTTAAATTCTGATAGAAGGGGTTTCTGTAAGCATCACCTCAAACTCAGTTGCTCATCTGTACCCTAGGTTCGCGTTCTATGGGTACTTTTGTAAAGCGACAACAATGTTAACTTAGTTGTAAATGGTTCAAGATAGAAATCTAAAACGCACGGTAGATTTTTATTAAAAACTAAATTTATGATGGTTAAATGGGCTATTTCATGGCTTCGTGCTCTTCAGCCAAAAAATCGCGAGATGGAGAACAATTTTAAGATTCACCCATGAACCACTCCCTACATGCCATAAACTTTACCGAAAGTACACGAAAATGCGTTTTCGGCTTCACCAACTTAGCTTAAGTTCGTGTGCAATGTGTATTTTTGTACAAGCAACTGCCTTAGAACAACATTGAACATTTAGTGTAGCTGCTATCTTCACCAAAATAATGCTATTAATCTTATAAGTAAAAATCTTCATTGCAAGCAAGAAAATATATCAAATTCACTGATACAATGCGTTCAATGGACTAACCGCGATACACTAAGATGCTTTGAACTTAAATATTTAAATGATTATATCTGTTTTCCTGCTGGTAATGAAGATATTTACTCATTAGATTAATGGCATAATTTTTGGAAGATGTTAATACCCTAAAAGGTTAATGTTGCCGTAAGTCAATTGCTAGCACAAAAAAGCTCCGTTAGTAAATCTGAAAACGCAGTTCGGTCTATTTTTTAGTCTAGTGTATAATTTCGTTGGTACAGAGTATGTTATAGTCGGGCATGACCGACTTTCTTTCTTGTTTTTTAGTTTATTGTTGTTTATATATGCCAGTTTAATATAGTTTTTAAACTTCAATAAACCTTAGTATATATACATATTTACGTATATGTGACTGGCTAAAACCCTATCGGTCCCTATCGGTCTCTCTAGAATTCAAATCAAATTCAATTTAAATTATTGCTAAGATATCCCTCTAACGGAATTGAGTAGAACTATTACTGTTAATATTAACAAAAATTATATTAGAATGGAATTACCGATTTTTAGGGCCATTGCGCTTTCACTAAATGTTGTCCGACCTCGACCAAAATTTATCGTTATTTTTAAATGTATTTGTAAAGGTCAGTTTAGAAAGTATAAAAAAAAGCATCGAAGACTTCCCCTTGCGGATCTAGCATTCGGCGGTAAGTCTCATTCTGTAGTCAAGATGTCACGTGAAAAAGGCTCGAATTTGACGACTTGGGCTGTTGAAGCCATATATTCCATTTTTATAGTTTTTAAATTGCCAATTTGTAGTAGTTTGTTAAGCTGATCGGTTAAGTTGGTTAAGGGGAAGACTTCTTAAGACTGTTTGGTTCATGGCATTGGTTTTGCGAATTTTGAGTCTGGTGCACTATTTAATGCTGCCTAGTTAACTAATACACAATTTGTTATTTTTCAATTCATTCAATTAATCAATAAGAAAATCTATCGAATCCAGAAAAAATTTTTAACTATCGCATTTAAGTGTGCTTTAAATTGGGGAAACTTGCAAAAATATTTGTTTATTCAATAAATGTCGGTTTCCATTTTTAGTGGTGCCTCCGTAAAAATGAATCGTTTCCAGATATGGTATCAAACTGAGCCCCGCCCAACAAAACGAATGAATTTAATGACCAATCGCATCAATGCTTGCAAAGCAATAAACAAGTGAGATGCAGCTATACCTGATATCATCAGGCTATCCTGCTCATATACATGCTTACTTCACACGAGTCTCTGTCGCTCTGAGAGTCGCGCAGTCGCTCTCTCGGACTTGGCTGCTGTTTAAGTCGCTGTTGCTGTTTGGGTACATCGTTAATTCTGTTTCCTCTGGCTAACTACATACATATTTGACGATGAGTACCTTATTATCGCAATGAACGGTCTAATTATTAATTGCACATTCATTTTCTAAATTTAAAGAAATGTCTGCATTTACGAGACGTGACTAATCGATTTTTGGAGCATTTGAACCAATAGAATGCAAATGTTGTTGAACTTCGAAAACTAATTATGTTAGAAAATTGACTAATAGATTTTTTCAGCACTTAAACCAATAGAATACAAATTCTGTTGAAGTTGGAAAACCAATTATATTAGCGAACTATTCCAAATACTTAAGACATTTCTATAAAACTTTTTTTGTTTCAAAACTATATTTACATATTAGGATTCGAAGTAGTGCACACGTGTGCGATCTGCAGATTGTTTTCGATTTGTACCTTGCATGGAACCACAGTCAAGTTTGGACCCAGTCAGGCAAATTAACTAACAAGATTATGAAAACGTAAAATCAGTAAATCGGCAAAGTGGTTGTAATTTTCTTTTTCAACACCTCGCTCGCATTGGGCCGCTAGCCAGAACAAAAGCCAGCTGCCGCCCCGGCTGCTCTTTTGTCGACTGTGGAGCTGTGGCTGAAACTAAACTTCTTTGGACGGACTATCACTATCCCCATCGCCATGCTTTTGCCTCCTCGTCGTCGTGTGGTCTGGCCAGCAGACTGGTTTGTTCGTTTAGTAAATCTCGAACTCTTTACTTTGGCTCTCTGCTTTGAAGTTCCGCCGTTTTGGAGGGATGATGCATGTTCGCATTCGCATCGCGGTGATTGGGAGAGAGCACGGGGGCAACGATGTGAGTGATTATATTTTGATTGCATTGCTCACTGTGGTTGGTTGTACTGCATTGCTCACTTAGTACAATAACCGGCACGTCGTCTGTTAGTCTGCTGAAACAGTAATTTTTTTTGTGTGCCGTGTTTTTCGTTTGTTGTCGTTTGTTTTGCTCCGTCTCTATCGTTATCTTCGCCTGACTTCGCTGTCGCTGCCACTGCCGCTCACGTATTCGTATTCAGCTATAGATGGTAATTTGCCAGGCCAGGAAAACCTCGGCGAGAGCGCTTGTACATTCAGTACTGTCGTTGTAGCAGCTTATCACAAGCGTAGTAGTTGTGCTGAGTTTATTACCTTCAGTTCGCGCTCTCATTTTGCCGACGCTTCCGTCATGTCGTGTAGAAGTTCTATTGAAAATTGCAATTCTTCAATGAGTATTACGTCATATTTGCACACACTTACGATCTATGTAGTTTGTTATTGTGTTCCTAAAATGCGGTGTCATTGCAAGAGAAGTTGCTAAAGGCATTAACAATGAGTAAAAATGGGAGCCAACTAACATCACACAGTGCAACAATAGTTACCTTCATATCTGTGAAATCATCAAAAAAACCGGTGATGTTGCACTAATTTGCCGGCAAGCCAACGCTGACTACATATTGAATCACTACTCATCGAATGAAAATAATGCCCAGACCCTCGCGGGAATCCTACGGCGATCAGAAGCCCCCTTATTCGTATATATCACTAACTGCAATGGCCATTTGGAGTTCACCGGAAAAGATGTTACCTCTTAGCGACATATACAAGTTTATAACCGATCGGTTTCCGTACTATCGGAAAAACACTCAGCGCTGGCAAAACTCCCTGCGACATAACTTAAGTTTTAATGACTGTTTCATAAAGGTGCCACGACGCCCGGATAGGCCGGGTAAAGGAGCATACTGGGCGTTGCACCCACAAGCATTTGATATGTTTGAAAACGGCAGCTTGTTGAGGCGTCGGAAGAGATTTAAGCTGCACAAAAATGATAAAGACCTTTTAAATGAAGAGTTGACTGCTTTGGCAAACCTAAACCGATTTTTCTTTACTGCACGCAATGGTAACAGCGTAGCGCATATTCCTCCGTTGGACGTTAATAGTCCTGCATCTATGAGGTTAGATTCCCCCGGGCACATGGACCTCAGAGCCAATCGGTTCCCAATATCTAAAGCCGTTGGTGAAACAGTGCCAGATGTTATGCAACTCTCTGTATCTAGCGCAGATCAAACCAATTTGGCCGATATGACCATGTCAAATTTTCGCAACTTAACAAATTCAGACAGCGATGGGTCCATGCGATTCAGGCCAAAACGATCCTTTACCATCGAGAGTCTAATTACCCCAGATAAGCCTGAGAATCCCTCCGAAGAGGAAGAGGACGTCGATGACCGCGTTGATATAGATGTCGTGGAGTGTGGAAACACATACACCGATATTTTAAGATATCCCCGATCGACAACTTTGTCGGATGAGTATTTGTCAAGATCTCGGCCCATCTGCACTGAAAATCAACCAGAACGGCCGCTCCCACCTTTGCATACGATAACTACAGCCGCACACTTACCGTTTATACATTATGCTGCCGGAGTTAATATATCAGGTCTGAATTCCGGCAGCTTTCAATCGTCTGCAATACCTAGCACTACATATGAATTGGCCATGTCTCATCCGCTGTTAATGATGACAGCACCTATTGCAAATATGCACAGCAACTATTATAATAATGTTACAATAACAGCACCTCCACAAGCATATCGATCGACAGATGTCCAGGATATAATGGAAGATAGCATGCAGAGGATATAGTACTTCGTATTGAAGGTCGCTTAAAAATAATTCTATGTAAAGAAATATTCCTGAAGATATAGGTATCCGTAAAAATCGTAGTTCCTTTTGTATTAAGGTTAATAGGTCCAACTTAACACAAACACATATAGAGTATTCAGTTTGTTGTGCACAGAGGCACTTGAAGAACTTTGCCCAATTAGTATGGTGAGCAGCCATATGTGCTCGAACTCTGTGCCCAATCTAATGTAACAACTTTAGACGTATTGCCTGTTTTGAGTATAAGATTTGCTAAGAAAATATATAACTAAAATAATATAAATAATAATGTCATAGCGCAGACTTTTTTCTAGAAATGGAATTACGTTAGAATCAAAGCAGTTTTGATTTTGACAAATTTTCAGATTAATATATGTCCACCAGACCAAGTTGATTCGGCAATGGACAAAACAATTAGTTTGCTGAATAAAATACTCTCTTCATTTGACGAGAGACGGATGCTGTTTCCTCGCAAAACTGAAAGTATTGATTAAGAAAGATTTTATCGCCACAAAGTCACGAATTTGTATTCAAATGGTGCTTTTATTTTGACGTTTTCGTTTATCGATGGGACTCAAATAAATTTAAACTTTTTTCTAAAATACTTTTATGTATCCGAAAAAAGCGAAAAAAAATTCTTTGATGGACCGCGATTTAAAATTAATATCTCTCAAGATTGAATATAGACTGCTGTTTTTCATACGACACTTATGTTTAATCTTTTCAAAATTTAAACTTGTGTAACACATTTAGCACAAGACTATAACAAAAAATCCTAATAAAATATGAACAGTGTGTGCACAAGTGTACGACTTCTCGTAGACAAGGGTCTGGGTTTGGCAAGACGTGCACTCCCAGTGCAGAACAAAATGTTGTTGTGAATGCTTACACTACTATCCAATTGCCTATGTGCACAGCAAAGTGAATATCCTAACAGTTCTAGTTAGTAAGTAGGTAATGTGAAATTTGGATTTTAGTTCAAATAATCTTAAAAACAAATAATTTCTACATTGTAATTCCAAATAATTTATTTATTTTAATCTCTTTTTATTACTTGCAACGGATTACTGAACTTAAACTATGTTAGTTTGAGTTCTGATATTGTAAATGGATTCTTCAAATAGATTATTTTAATGTATAAAGTACTACTATATTTGTTCATATATAGAAAAACACGTCTTTAATAAACTTAGAATGCGTAATGTGGATACAAATCAATTTAAAAAATATTTTGGAAAAAGGTTACACACTCGGTCGCTTTCACTAGTTTTTGGAGTCCGTTTTGAAGTTTCTAGCCATGGAATAGCTTCTCATACATTGCCGTTCGGATTTAGCGTTGAACTGCAGGACCCTTTCTCTTGTGCGGAAACTAGAAGTACAAAAGCCAAGAGATTGAGAGTAGCTCGGCTGGCCCTTGGGGATGTGTACAGTCAAGTACCAAGTACTCTGTACCAAAGGTACACAGAGTATATATATTTAGGTAATGTTTTTCCAAAATAGCAGAAATTAATTAACTTAATTCGCACGAAAAAATTCACTTTTTTGTGAATTTTTTGTGACGACACAGTTAAAATCTCTTTATTAAAACTAAAAGCACATTCAAGTATGACATTTAAAGAATGTTGTATAAAATGTTCACGAAGAAATATTGAAAAACACGGCAATGGCAGCAAATATTCGGAAGTCTGTCGGAAAAAAGGTGAATTGCGGTGCCCCTCATAACTTGGTGCTGGATCATCCGAAATCAAAAAACCAAAGTTTATTCGTTAGACAATAGTTTTCCCCAGGTAACGCTGTCGAGTTTTTTTTTCGAAATTTTAGTTTTTCACATTTTTGGAAAATTTTGAAGTGAAAAAACCGTTTTTTTTGGAAAAAATTCGGCTAATTTGTTATTGTAAAATAAAAATTATTAACAAATTTGAAAAAAACTCGACAGCGTTACCTCGTAAATTATGTTCAGAAATAGTGTTCAAAATTTCAAAGTGATCGGTTCAGAAGTTTTTATGTTATGAGGGGCACCGACTTTGAAAACGTGACGTTTATTTCCTTAATTTTTAGACAACTTTTGGCTTTTTAGGCAAATTATTTTATGGGTATGACTGCCAGAAGGAAGCACCTCCGACTTCATCAGCATCAACAACCAAATCGATATAGTCATGTCCGTCTGCCTGTCCGTACAGTCAAAAAAAAGAGCAGCCTAGAATTAAGGTTAAGCAGTTCCTAAAAAGAAAAATTGTCTTTAATTCAACTTTCAAGGCATTTTTTTTACCTAAACGGCCAGATTTTGACCTAAAAGACAAATTTTGTGCCAGTTTTTTTGAGGAAATGGTAGCCTAAATATAAGGTCACGTTTGCTAAGCGTTTGAAAAGAATGTTGAATCAGTGTAAGCTTAAGCTTTCAGCAGCAAATAAGCTGCGTGGCTCAGATGTTAGAACATTGCCTATGAAGGTGGGAGTTGTGAGTTCGATATATCGAGCCCTAACCGCGACAATAACGTAACCGCCATTTTTTCGAAAAATTTTTTTAATGCAAATATGTTCTACAATGTCAATTCCATCTATGCGCCAAATATTAAAAATTAATTATATGTATTTACAAAGATATCGCGCTTTTAATTATAACGTAAGCGCCACATGTTTTTTCTTGACCGCAAAAATAACGTAAGCGCCTCAAAATCCAACAGAAGAAAAACGGAAACTAAGAGTAGCCTTAGAATTAGGAATAAAAGCAAACGGATAAAGAGAAACACAGATTAACTGAACAGTTATGAGTGCGTAGGCATTTCGTCTGCGTTCTCTTGCACTGATCTTATCATTGATTTGGTCTTTCACTTTTTTGTTCTTTTTATACTCTGTACCGTAGGTACATAGAGTATTATAAGTTTGTGCAAAAGTATGTAACATCCAGAAGGAAGCATCTCCGACCCCATAAAGTATATATATTCTTGATCAGCATCAACAGCCGAGTCGATATAGCCATGTCCGTCTGTCCGTCTGTCCGTCCGTCTGTCTGTCCGTATGAACGCACAGATCTCAGAGATGGTAAGAGATAGAGGTTTGACGTGTATGGGACATATGCTTCTTATGTCTGCAGGCAGATCAAGTTTATTTTCAATTTGGCCACGCCCCCTCCCGCCCCCGCAATTCAGAAAATATCTCCCACAGTTTTGAAGATAGATGGCTTGTTCCTTCTGGACATATTTAGTTATTAGAATAACTTATCGATCCGCCAAAGGAATGAAGAAGATCGGATGAACGGTTTTCGAGTTATGATCAAAAGACAAAATTTCTTGGTACAGAGTATGTTATAGTCGGGCTTGACCGACTTTTTTTCTTGTTCATTAAGTCATAGAGTGCATTGGTGAAAACGTACAAGGCTGTGGATCCAAATGTTTCTGCATAATAAGAAGCTTCTATTGTGGTTTATTGTTTTCCAAACAAAAGGTAATTATGATTTGTTAATTGCTGATGAAATGAATGTGTATAGTCTAAAGATATAAAATGTGTCCCGTCCAGTGTTTTGTGGTAAAGTTTCTCCAGTTATTTATTTTTGCATACTTTGTTCAAGGTTATTAAAATGCCACTTGTTCCGTACAGTGACACTGAGAGTGAGACAAATACTGATCTCGACTCACTGGAAGAAGAAACTTGCGTTGGAAAACGAGGCTATAAAAACCAAAGAAAAAAGCTACAATATCAAAATGCTCCAAATCAATCGTCCAACCAAATCCTTGTTGTAATAAAAAATGCGGAAATGATTGCGCAAACAAAATGAGTGAAGTAGATTGGCAAGCCTTAAATGAACATTATTGGGGCATGACTAAGCCAAGACAACAATCCTGGGTGGCCTCCTGCATTGTAGAGAAGGACATAACAAGAAGCAGAGTACTGAATGGTAGACGCCAGCTAAGTTATGATTACTTAATAACTTTTAGCAATCAGCATTTCAAATTTTGCCAGCAGTTCATCCTAAAAACCTTAAATATATCGCAACAAAAGATGAGAAGCATTGTGCTAAATTTGAAGAAAAGTAATGCTAAAACGTACAATATACCGCATAATAAATCGAACAAAGAGGCTGTTGCAGTTTTAAAAAATTATATTGAGGCATTACCAGCAGTTCCATCAAACTATTGTCGCAACAAGAGCAATAAATTGTATTTGCCAAAGGAGTTTTGCAATGTTTCAACATTGTATAAGTGTTATCTTAAATACTTGCAAGAAAAGGAACTCTCAAACTCTTCATTGTCATTAAGAGTATTTCGGAAAATTTTTAAAAATGATTTTCACATTGGTTTTTATATGCCAAAAAAAGATAGGTGTAGCAAATGTGATCAAGGAACAAATTTGAGCTGCAATGCCCTCAAACCTAAAGAGTTTGAATCACATTTAAGAGACAAAGACCAAATTAAAAGTATTTTTTTAAATGATCAGAAAAAGGGAAAAGAAAATAATTTGTTTCTATGTGCAAGCTTCGATCTTCAAAAAGAATTAAATAGTCCCCACAGTAAGAACATTACATTATTTTATGCGAGAAAGTACGCATATTACAATTTGATTATTTATGAAAATGGGACCAGAAATGGATATTGTTTTCTGTGGGGAGAAAAAGATGGGAAACGTGGATGTAATGAGATTTGCACTGCCATCTATAAATACCTTCTAAAGTAAGACTGTAAAGAATTTATGTTTATATTGTGATAGTTGTGCAGGACAAAATCGTAACCAAGCCATGTTAATCATGATTGCGTATTGCATGTCATCGTCCACGTTTATTAAATGTATCCAAATTTCGTATTTGTTACCAGGTCATACCATGATGCCTGTCGATTCTATTCATAGTACGACTCGGCTGTTGATGCTGATGAAGAATATATATACTTTATGATATCGGAGATGCTTCCTTCTTCCTGTTACATACATTTGCACGACTTTAGTATACCCTTTTTACTCTACGAGTAAAGGGTATAAAAAGTTGGTCAATATAAAATATATTAAATGTTACAACGAAACATATTTGATTTGATGTTGACCATAGCTAACAATTCGCCGAGTTCTTTACTGCGATTTGCTGCACTGACACACGCGTGCCCGATAGCGGTATTGGCTGAGACGCCGACGTTTGTGTGTAAGTGCTCGGGGTCCTAAGCTCAAATCCCAGTCAAGGTAAGTAAAAAAAAAATTTTAAGTGTTTCGTTTTTCAAAATAAGGAATATAGAAGACTGTGTGTCATTGGCGCTGAACTCAACCACCCGCTTCCCCGTTACCCTCTCCAACCCTTCCACGCTCCTCTCCCTGCTCCCTTCCTCCTCCATGTCTTACCTTCCATTCTTTCCACCCTCCCTTCCATTTCTGCATTCGTCCCTCCTTCTCCAAACCACCATACCATTCCAACCTTTTTTTTTATTTCTTTTTTTAAATTTATTTTTTTTAATATGAATCATTAATAAGATTATACATTGATTTTAATATGCCGTAGAAGATTTAAGTGTACACACTTCATATTTAGTATGACACACTGTGGTGCATTTTTAATGGTAAAAATAGTTAAATCTAAGTGTAAATAGTAGGATTCACGATGTTTTTTTTTCTGTGTAGAAAAAGAAGGTATTTATAGATGGCAGTGCAAATCTCATTACATCCACGTTTCCCATCTTTTTCTCCCCACAGAAAACAATATCCATTTCTGGTCCCATTTTCATAACTCAAATTGTAATATGCGTATTTTCTCGCATAAAATAATGTAATGTTCTTAATACTTTTTGAAGATCGAAGCTTGCACATAGAAACAAATTATTTTCTTTTCCCTTCTTCTGATCATTTAAAAAAATACTTTTAATTTTGTCTTTGTCTCTTAAATGCGATTCAAACTCTTCAGGTTTGAGACCATCGCTGCTAAAATTTGTTCCTTGATCACATTTGCTACACCTATCTTTTTTTGGCATATGAAAACCAATGTGAAAATAATTTTTAAAAATTTTCCGAAATACTCTTAATGACAATGAAGAGTTCGAGGGTTCCTTTTCTTGCAAGTATTTAAGATAACACTTATAAAGGGTGATTTTTTAAGAGCTATAGGAAAGTTTTAAAAAAAAAATCACATAAAATTCAGAAAAATGCATGAATTCTTTATTTGAATCGATAGTACGGTCCATATAATTTAATGTTTGAAGATTATTTCATGCAAATGTTGTTTGGTGAATGGGCTCTTGGAAAGCTGGCCGAAAATCCATTCAGCGACGAAGCTCATTTTTGGCTCAATGGGTACGTAAATAAGCAGAATTGTCGATTTTGGAGTGTTATTGTACGTTGTAGCATTACTTTTCTTCAAATTTAGCACAATGCTTCTCATCTTTTGTTGCTATATATTTAAGGTTTTTAGGAGGAACTGCTGGCAAAAATTTGAAATGCTGATCGTTGAAAGTTATTAAGTAATCATAACTTAGCTGGCATCTACCATTCAGTACTCTGCTTCTTGTTATGTCCTTTTCCACAATGCAGGTGGCCAACCAGGATTGTTGTCTTGGCTTAGTCATGCCCCAATAATGTTTATTTAAGCCTTGCCGATCTACATCATTCATTTTGTTTGCGCAATCATTCCCGCATTTTTATACCCGTTACTCCAATTTGTAAGCTATCGAGCTCAGATTTTGCAGCATGTGTCCAATATGTAGAATCTCACAAAGATTTCATAAAGATCGGATAATAAATGGCAGAGTTAAAAAAACGTTGCATACTTATCTGTGCCGCATGAGGTTATTAAACACTAATTGCCTTGAGTAACGGGAATTTCGAAGTCGGGCAGGGCCGACTTTAACTCTCGTTTAAGCTCTCGTTTAATACAACAAGGATTGGGTTGGTCGATTGATTTGGAGCATCTTGATATTTTGTCTTTTTTCTTTGGTTTTTTATAGCCTCGTTTTCCAACGCAAGTTTCTTCTTCCAGTTTCTTCTTTTCTTTGTCTCAGTCTCAGTGTTAATAATGTTTTAATAACCTTGAACAAAGTATGCAAAAATAAATAACTAGAGAAACTTTACCACAAAACACTGGACGGGACACATTTTATATCTTTAGCAGCAATTATCAAATCATAATCACCTTTTGTTTCGAAAACAATTAACCACAATAGAAGCTTCTTATTATGCAGAAACATTTGGATCCACAGCCTTGTACGTTTTCACCAATGCTCTCTATGACTTAATGAATAAGAACAAAAAAGTGAAAGACCAAATCAATGATAAAATCAGTGCAAGATCAGTAATCAATTAATCTGTGTTTCTCTTTATCCGTTTGCTTTTATTCCTAATTCTACGACTACTCTTAGTCTTCGTTTTTCTGCTGTTGGATTTTGAGGCGCTTACGTCATTTTTGCGTTCAAGAAAAAACATGTGGCGCTTACGTTATAATTGAAACCGCGATATCTTTGTAAATATGTATAATTAAATTTTAATATTTGACGCATAGATGGAAATGACAATGTAGAAAATATTAGCATTAAAAAATTTTTTTCCAAAATATCGCGGTTACGTTATTGTCGCGGTTAGGGCTCGATATATTTAATTTATAAGCTTTCACACAATTCTTTAAAGCTTTGTCAAAATCGGATGACTATAGGTTATAGCTGCCATATGAATGATCGGTCGAGAAACTAGTTTTTGAGAGGATAACTTTTTGTACCCTTGCAGAGGGTATATTGAAATCGACGTTTTTTGTGACGACACAGTTAAAATCTCTTTATTAAAACTAAAAGCACATTCAAGTATGATATTTAAAGAATGTTGTATAAAATTTTCACGAAGAAATATTAAGAAACACGGCAATGGCAGCAAATATTCGGAAGTCTCTCGGAAAAAAGGTGAATTGCGGTGCCCCTCATAACTTGGTGCTGGATCATCCGAAATCAAAAAACCAAAGTTTATTCGTTAGACAATAGTTTTCCCCAGGTAACGCTGTCGAGTTTTTTGGAAAATTTTGAAGTGAAAAAACCGTATTTTTGGAAAAAATTCGGCTAATTTGTTATTGTAAAATAAAAATTATCAACAAATTTGAAAAAAACTCGACAGCGTTACCTCGTTAATTATGTTCAGAAATAGTGTTCAAAATTTAAAAATGATCGGTTCAGTAGTTTTTATGTTATGAGGGGCACCGACTTTGAAATAGTGAGTTGTGGGAAAAACGCTTTTTGAACACTAAAAAATTTGTACGGTACCTGAAATGCGACAGGTATAAAAACACTCGTAACTTCGTCAATTTTGCTCCAATCGACTCCAATCGACAATCGACGAAATTTTGACACAATATTCATAACAGTTTAGTCATTTATTTAAAAAAATAAAATAAAAATGCGAAAAAAAAATGTTAATAGCTTACCTTAAGAAGAAATTTTGATAATTTGATCATCATATTATCATAAATAAAACTAGAAAGTAAATATTTTCAAAAATAATTTTTTTCCCACAACGACCTATTTTCCGACCGATTGTTCGTAAGGGAGCTATATGATATAGTCATCCGATCCGATCGGTTCCGACATATTAGTAGCGTGCAGCAAAAAAAAGACTCTGTGCCCATTTCAGCTCGATAGCTCCAAAACTGAGGGACTAGTTCGCGTAGAAACACACAGACAGACGGACGGACAAGGCTCAATCAACTCAACCCGTCACCCTGATCAAGAATATATATATAGTTTATGGGGTCGGAAATGAAAATTTTTATGCGTTGCAAACTTCTGGGCAAAATTGTAATACCCTTTGCAAGCTGTATATTTATTGAGTTGCTGGTCTCTGGATGCCAGCGGAATTATATTGCCAGTGTACAGTCCAGGCTTCACTATTAACATTATTTTTAAGCTTATCTCGAACGCCTTTTTAAATTAGTATGAATGCGGCCACGGTTGGGTCACAGATTTGTGAGCGGTGTGTCCCTTGGTATTTTGCTGTCTTCTGAGGTTCTGTATTAAGTTGGTATTGTCCGTAGTAGTAGGTTGTGGAGCGAGCAGCAAGCTGCAAAAATCTTGTTAGCCTTGGTTGGACTACACAATAACGAACGTTGCACTGCCTTTCATTTGGAGCACAAGATGCCAAACGCATTTTCAATACAACGATGAGCTCTGCTAAGTCTGTAATTGAGAATGCGTTCGTACACAGCAGGTTTCGAGAACAGTAACGTTTCATAATCCGTTTATGTAGAGGGAATGCATCATCCCCTACGGGATCTGCAAATATAGGCTTACCAAAAATTTGGCACGTCTCCTGCGTTATGTCCCCATAACCATGGCATTCCCCAAAGGATTTGCATTCATCATAGAGTCTTCCATTTTAAATTTTAAAAAACGTAAATTTTTCTTAAGCCCGATTTTCTTTGTAAACAAACAAAAGCTGCACTGAGAAAAAAACGTCGGTCCAAATTCCAGCCCAAGCGGACTCCTTTTTGAACCATTTCGTTAGTGAATTTTCGTTCACAAGACAAGCCCGAAGTTGATTGTTGCTCGCTGAGTGCTGGGTCCTATAGCTGCAACTGAACTGAAAGCTCTAGTATGGTGGCAAAGTCCTAAAAAATACCCGAAATAGCTGCCGAATAGTAGGGTCATACTGATATGCCGGCCGCTTGTATTCAAAATGCAGCTTGTATTCAAATTGCAGCTTTCCAAGTCGCATGAGATACCGCCACAAATATGGGCGACCTCGTGAACTCTGCAACTGCAACTGATTCTTGGCAGATACTCAAGCTAAGAAGGTTATTACAATAAAATAAATAAACGGGTCGATGTTATTTGATAATTCATTTATTTCTTCTTGTTCTTCCTTGTTGAGACTCTATTTTGCTTCCAATTTGTACGATGTTGTCCAAAAAAAGGTGCTGCAAGTTATTTCTTTCAATTTATTTTCACCAAGTTGGCTGCGCTTGCAATCCACACAATCTATCGATGTGGCAGAGCTACGCATATTTATGTTCTCTTCTGGAAATCAAGAAAATAAATGAGACTAAATAAATTGCTCATCAGCTGTTCAAAGCTGTTTTTTTTTTATTTGAAGTTCGACATAAAAAATGTTTTTCGTGCGTTCTGGAAATCAGCCTTTACTCTACTTTTGTCAACGAATGGTCTTGATTTCGGTAGATTTTGAACGGTTTTTTTTCTGAGTGTGACCAGTAGTAACCGTTTTATTTTCAGTAACAGTTTGCTGTTTTCTGGTCACCCTACAGTCTCAGAGGCCGCTCTGAGAATTATGAAACAGTTCTCGCTGCAAAAAAATTCTAAGCGTCTCCGTACCTAGCCATACAATAAAGCATTTTGTGGCTGCTGGAATTTGCTCAACACCAAAAAACATGGCTGTAAAAATTTATTGAGACTTTGTGCTAATCACTGATATTGGTTCAATGCTGAAATACTTAAGCAATGGTCGTTCCTTGCCAAACTGACAACGCAACTCCCCTAATAAATAAATAAAAGAGAATAGTATACTTTCATGTTTAGGAAATGCTGTTGCTTTAGACTTATCGTGCCGAATACGGAAAATGGATATAACGGTTTGCTGTAATTCGCTTTAAATTTTTGATGCAACGCCTCTGCAACAAGCAGTGCACCGGGTATTTCCCTGTTCCCATTGAAAATGGGGAGGGGGATCATGAAGTTGTGCGAATGTATGTCTGTCTGTCCGTCCGTCCGTCTGTCCGTCTGTCTGTCTGTATGAACGCGTCGATCTCAGAGACTATAAGAGATAGAGCCACAAATTTTTGCATCAAGGTAGACTTATGCTGTACGCGGATCAAGTTTGTATCAGACTTGGAAAATTCTCCCACGTCATTTTTTTATCACCAAATAACCTAGACCTCCTCTAGAAATTCTAGACCTAAAAAGCCGTCAGATCCATAATCAAGTTAGAGCCTCGGGGTTAAGTGTACATCAAGCTAGGCCCAATATCTATCTATTCTGAAAAGTACAATCAGATCGGACAAAAAACACCGCAGTTATAAGCGAATCAGTTGAGCTGATAAAAGCACCCCCCCAGTTGTTGGTCAGGACAAAAAACAAAAAAAGTGTTGCCTACATTTAGGATGACATGAATAGCTGTTACATTCATTTTCAAAAATTCAAAAACAAATAAATGAAAACAAATGAACAGGGTATTTTGTAGTCGGGAAACTCGACTGCAGCGCCCTTACTTGTTTTCAATTGATTTTGCATATAATAGATAGCTTAATTTGGTTGCCTATCTAGTATCAGCTGTTATGTAATTTATGGTAGACACGAATACATTCTGACAACTGCCGAATATATAGGGCAATTTTTAAATTTATATCTCTATTGAACCAAGTATTATAATATACTATACATCTTCCGCTAATTAAATTTAAAAGATTTAATTAAAGCAACACAACAATATAATAGACAATAGAAATAAACATACGAAAAACCGTAATTAAAGCTCGGCCCTGGCCGACTTCCCAGAATTCCCGGAAGAAGAAAAACCACTATCATTTCATTTTATAGCTATAGAAATAGCTTGTAGATATTGAAAAACTGAAAATATGATAAACCAAAGAAGTCTATCAAAGTGTATCAACCAAACGCGTCGATCTCAGTGACCATATGAGAAAGACCCACAAATGTTTGCTTATAGATAGGCGTGTACTATATTTGGATCAAATTGTTTTCAGATTGTTTTTGTTTGGCCAAAAAACAACTTGGCAGGCCATTCTCATTCTCAGAGCGCATTTGAGGTGTCTCCGTACCCGCTCTAAGAATGTGCTCTGAGAATTTTCTGTAGCACATTCTCTGAGATATGAGCTCATTATATGGACTCAGAGAAAATGCTCAGCGTCTTTATCTTTATATCTTTATCTTTAAACGCAAAACACTTTTTATACCCGATATGCTTCCTTCTGCCGTACTTGAAAGTCAAATAACATGATACAGGTGGGGCGGCGTCAGTGTGATGCGTACTTTTGCCAAGAGCTTACGCTTCAAAAGTACGCGGAGCACTGAACCTAAAGGTACTTTGTAGAGAACTCACAATGATGCCATCTTAGCCCTCTTGTTGTATCATGTCAAATAATCCTGACTCGAGATTGAAGTGAGTTCTTATGCGCCACGTCAAAACGAAAGAGCAATAGACACTGAGAGGATGAAAATCTATCTCACCAATACTATGAGGCTAAATGGGTACACACACCTGCTCAAAGAGTCACATTTTATGTGTCGATACTTGATACTATGATGCCCTACAGTTCGCAAACATACTCTAGCAATGCTGGCTTGAGCTAAAGTCTATTAAGGATGGAACCGGTGGTATGCAAACAACTAATGACCTCGTGCCGGCAAGAACTTGCTAGTCTGAAAATCAAAAAGGTCGTTAAATAAGTATCATGGGGCTCTTGTGGGAACATAAAATTTTAATAAAGGGATAAAATCAATCGCGGTAATTTTGAGACAATCGTTTTTCGGATTGGGTGTAGTTTGAATATCGAGGTCAATTTAATTTCTGGCAAACTTCCATCAAGCCGACTTCAAGATCAAATTAGGTACAAATTTCGAGCTTAAGTCAATATGGGGACTTCTTTATTCGATACCATGGGATCAAGTCGAGTGCGGATAACAAGCTAAAATTAATCCCATGAGGAATAATGTCGGGATCAAGTCATGAATTCCACTATTGAAATATCCGAGATCAGGACAATCCTGTTCGTACTTGGAATGAGAAAATCCGGGATTGATCGAATTCTGACATCTTTTGGTATTGATTTAGTCCCGAGTATCTCGAATTTGTTTTCTGTGTAAAACAGCTGGGGCAACCCAATGTTAAATGTAGGCTAGTATTGTCTGCAGGCGGATCAAGATTGTCTCAAATTTTAGACACGCCCACTCCCGCTCCCTAATAAAAAATGTTGATTAACACCACTTTAGTGTACGTGCCCAGTATCTTCAATCTCTAAGATTTTTATAAAGATCGAATAATATAATATATAGCAGAGTTATTAAGGTTATTAAAAACGTTGCGTACTTTTCAGAGCATCCTGCGCTATTTGTAAACGAAATGTTGACATATTTTCAATAAGGTAAATGCTGTGTTAATTAACATATCGAAAGGCTTTTTCAATATTAATTTCAGTGAGGAACGGTTATCGAGGTCGGACAGGGCAGACTTTAACTTTCGCGCTCGTTTAGAGAGTTGAGAAGAGTTGAGCTATATATACCTTATCAAAAAACGTAAGCAAAGCAAGCGAGAGGTGTATATGAGCTATTGGCCCCAGATATGGGCCGCAGGCAGTGCAAGTCAGTGCTCGTATTGACGGCCAATATTGTTTTCGCCAGGAACGTCATTGTGAAGCGAGTAGTGTTGACTAGGGTGTCCCTAAAAAAACCTTTTTTTTGTATTTTCACGGGTGCACAAGCATTTTCTGCAAGCTTATAGAGTAAAGTATTTTTGAGATTTTTTTCAGATTTTTCGGAAGACGTTTAGAGGTTGCGCAAGTCGCGTTTTCCCCAAAAATCGAGTATTCCGTAGTGTTTTTTAATCTTACCAATTACTTGGTCAATTAGCACGATTTCTGAGTTTTCAAATCAACATCTTTAAAGCAAAATGTCCAAATTTTACTTTTATGAGCATAAACCATAAGCTTTTTCTTTGCTTTTGCTCATTTAGATACCATTTATTACATTTTTACGTAATTTTTTCATAAATGTTGTAAAAAAGGCATTATAACTTTTAAAGTTTCTATGAAAACTAAAAAAACTAGTGATGCAGTTAAAGAGATGGATAAATTTTGAAAAAATAACAAAAAACTAATTTGAATTTGGTCTTACCGTTCTTGAGTTATGCGCTTTTAAAGATTTTTTCATTGCATGAATCTAATAATAATTTTTACAAAAATGCCCATAATTCGTGAACCAAGGCTTCGTTGGTGAAACCGAAAACACAATTTGTTATAATTTCCGATCTACTTTATGACCTATATAAGGTGGTTCGTAAGCAAAGATTTGATCAATTTTATTAAAGGGCAGCTTGAGGAAATGCAACCAAGAGAAGACTATAAGGAATTGCTTCAACTGTGCCTTATTTTTTTGGGTGATACACCTCCCCCTATCCAGCAATAAAAGCACCAGGAGCCATTAATCGGGCTCGTTGGATGATGAAAATTATATACTCGTTAAAAATATGCATTTTTCAAAACCAGCTGAAATCTTGCATAGACAACACAAAAATTGATGCCTTGCTGGAATTTAACTCATTTATTTTGAGAATGTATATTACAAATTGGTACCTCTGCCAGTGCCCTCGATACGCTCCTCTCAATGATCTAAGTCTATTGAAGCAATTGGATAAATATAAACGCTTTAATGGAAAAATTGCACCCGCCACGTTGAAAACTTCTCTGAGGCAGCAGTGGTATTTATCAGGAAAATTGGCTGCCTTAGCGTTTTTCGACGAACGTATCGACACCAAAACTATTCGATTAATGGTGAAAAACTTGCAAGCGCCAAATGACGAAAAAGAATCAGCTACGATAGGCTTAACTGAAGAAAAGCTTAAAAATAAGCAAATTAAAGAATTTCATTTCCAAAGCCAGCCTCACATTTTTTTGAAGCCTGCAACATTTCGATTGATTTCTTGCAAAGAGATCCAAAAAAAAGGGAAACCAACGAATCTTTTCAAGAGGCAAAAAAGAAAGTAAAACTGTTGCAAGTGGTCAATGATGTAGCAGAACGTGGTGTGGCCTTGGCTAATAACTATACTAATATCACAACTTCGGAAACTGACTTTCAAAATTTATTACAGAGCAAAGAGCTGCATCGCAAGAATCATAATAAATAATTTAAAAAAAAAAACGTTTTTATTTGTATTTTTTGGATGGACCCTTGGTTCGCGTTCTATGTGTGCATTTGTACTAGCAACACAAAGCGACAAAAATTGTAACTTAATTTTTAATGGTTCAAGAGAATAATCTAAAAAAATTAAGCAAACACGGACATGGTCTTTGGAAACGTAATATCAAAAAATAGCGTTAATCGTACAATTGGTTAAGGTATTACCAGGGGGAGTCAAACCTAAATTCTTGAGTATCTTTAAAAGCGCACGGTAGAGTTTTATTAAAAACTAAATTTATGATGGCATAATGGGCTATTGCATGCCCCTAGGAGATGGTACTCCTCAGCCAAAAAACCGCGAGATGAAGTACCATTTAAAGATTTACACACGAACCACCTTATATAGGTCATAAAGTAGATCGGAAATTATAACAAATTGTGTTTTCGGTTTCACCAACGAAGCCTTGGTTCACGAATTATGGGCATTTTTGTAAAAATTATTATTAGATTCATGCAATGAAAAAAGCTTTAAAAGCGCATAACTCAGAACGGTAAAACCAAATTCAAATTTGTTTTTGTTATTTTTTCAAAATTTATCCATCTTTTTAACTGCATCACTAGTTTTTTTAGTTTTCATAGAAATTTTAAAGTTATAATGCCTTTTTTACAACATTTATGAAAAAATTACAAAAAAATGTAATAAATGGTACCTAAATGAGCAAAAGCAAAGAAAAAGCTTATGGTTTATGCTCATAAAAGTAAAATTTGGACATTTTGCTTTAAAGATGTTGATTTGAAAACTCAGAAATCGTGCTAATTGACCAAGTAATTGGTAAAATTCAAAAACACTACGGAATACTCGATTTTTGGGGAAAACGCGACTTGCGCGACCTCTAAACGTCTTCCGAAAACTCTGGAAAAAATCTCAAAAATACTTTACTCTATAAGCTTGCAGAAAATGCTTGTGCAAACAAATTTTTTTTGGGACACAGTGTTGACCAATTTTGCAACGAAAAGTCAACAAACACTAAATTCCGAACATGGACGGACTTAATTTGCTTAAAATGAGTGCTGCTGCTTAGCAAATCAATAATAATATTTTGTTGATGAGCGGCATAACCTTAAGAAAAAAAGGCCGCTCAAGTGGCTCCTCAAAAGGGAAGTGGATGGCAAGTAAATTAACAAAAATTGTTGATGTAATGGAATGTTTTATACGTGGAGCAAATTACAGGTTTCACACACAACTTGCCAAGGAAATCGTTGATCTGTTCTTTACAATAAAATACTACGGGTATTTCGGCCGATAAGAACACCGAGGTAATACAGGAAACAATTTTGATGGTTGAAGCAGGAGGTACAGCATCATCAGCTAATGCTTCCGTGCGAATGTGTGCTTGATCGGCACACTCGTTTACTTCTCATGAAATTTTTTTTGGCCTTTAAGCTAGGTACGGAGAAGCTGAGAATTTTCTCGGAGCCCATCTAATTACATAGCTCAGAGAATGCGCTGCAGAAAATTCACAGAGCACAGAGCGGGTACGGAGACACCACAAATGCGCTCTGAGAACGAGCATGGTCTGCCAACTCGTTTTTTGGCCAAACAGCTGATAAATTCTCGCAGGGGGTCAAAGAAATTATCAAACATGTTTGATAATTGTCAGAGGTACCTACGAGAAAAAAAGTGGAAGCAACAAAAACAAATAAAATCAACACAAAAGGCATTATTAGAACTCTACGGAACACGAACATGTGGCGCCTAACGAAGCGGTCAAATCGCAACTCATTTTATGGGATTTGAGTAACATAAATCATTTCGGTGCAATTTGCACCCTCCATAAATGCTCCTCTTCCTTCCTTTCCAGGGTGACCGTTTCAGATTCAGTGACATTTGGCTGATTTCTGGTCACCCTACAGTCTCAGAGGCCGCTCTGATAATTATGAAACAATTCTCGCTGCGAGAAAATTCATAGCGTCTCCGTACCTAGCTTTAGCTTAAAAATACTAATTTATTACCAGAAACATCTAAAAATGCATACCGAATTCATTTGTAAGTGTTCTAGATTACGAGTTATTAGAATGAATATAGATATTATATATCAAACGAAACAGATGTTTTCTGCACAAATTTTTTTTTTCATAAAGTATTTCGACAATTTTGTTTAACTAGACCGGTTATGTCAATTGCTTTTGCTGAGATACTAAGAAAACAAAAACAAAATTGAAGACGGCAGACTCAGCAGAAGTCTCCGTAACTATGTGGTCCGTTAATTAAGGTCACAGTTCAAATAACTTCAAAAAAATTGTTCTCAATAAAAATATGGCACATGTTGTCTTAAATTGATATTTAAACCAGAATCGTTTTTGTTGGTTTCAATATAATACTAGAGAGTGTCAAATTGATCTTTTGATTTTTAACTTGATCCCTAAAATATTTTATTGACACGCAAAAGTGATAGTATTAGACAGGGTTTAAAATTACTGTCAGATTTAAATTTCATTTGCTATCGTCTGTGCTGTACTTTTTCGAAATCGTAGTTCACATGGAAAGCAAAAGTACAATAATAATGTTTTGTTGAACATTTCAAATGCATGGCACACTACGCTAACTATTTGAAGGAAAAGTTTAATGGCATAGCATATTCTGGCGAGAAATCACAGTACATACTTCACCCAGGCACTCAGAAAGCTAAAAGCTAGGTTGTGTAGGGGACAAGACTGTTGTTGTTTCGGGAGATGTCATGTGTTCAAATCCAGGTCGAAGAGTTAATTATTTTTTTGTATTATATAAAATGTGTTTATATTTGTCTTTGTGCACGATATTCGCACTGCATTTATGTTAGTTTTAATAACTAGAGGGCATTTTTAAAGAATAGTAGTAGTAGTAGTATAACTTTATTTGGGCTTATTATAGGCATGGCAATTTACCGTTAGCCTAAAGCCATTTTGATATAAAATAATTACATATTCTGTTGCACTTAATAATATTAGCATTTATACATATAACATAATTACATACAATTAATAAGAATTTAAACATTAAGGCAGCATAAAGGAGATAAAAAAGTAAAAGAAGGCAGACTGTACAAGCGTGATCAATATCTAAAACAATTCATGTATAATTTTATTTTAAAGCGTGGCTTATGTATGATGCAAAATCCATCTAGCTCCTTCCATTTAGCGTATTGTGGCATTCCTCCTCAGTCAGCCTTGGTTTTCCCAGATAGGTTATTCTCAGCTTCTGAAGTATCGGGCATCTGCCGAGAAAGTGTAGACTGTCCTCACGTTCCCTCATGTTACACAAAGTGCAAAAAGCGTCTCCGTTTTGGTGATGGGGTCTAAAATTAAGCTGGAGCATTTCCACTCGAGCCTTAAAAATATGCGAGATTATGACTGTTCCAATAGCATCTTGGAAGTAATTATTTTCCGCCATATTGTAGCATAACTTTGAATATGAGTTTCTTGTGGAGCTAAGTCTCGCTTCCGTTTCCCATCTTTGCCGCATTGTCGATTCAATACTATTTATTAGCCTCCTCTGTTGTATTTCCCGATGATTGGGATTTTGAAGTGTAAGCTCAGTCTCGAACTCCTGGGCCAAGTTAATTCACTGGCGAAAGAATTGTGTTTCGGTCGCGAGCAGGTGTTTTGCAACTATTTTTGGGTATCTGTGTTCGGGCATATCGAATATATTTTTGACGTAACTGAAATGCAGTTGCAGAGTATAGGTGAATAATGGTGGCAGACCAGTTTCTAGGTGTATCGCATAGTTAGGTGTGTTTTGTGGGAGTTGGAAAATCTTTTTATGAAGAACCTGAGACTGCGTTCAACGTTCTCGTGATGAAACATCCCCATACTTGAGACGAGTAGCACGTTATCGCCTTTGCTGTCGCCTGGTACATCTTGTATTTGGTGCTAGGATTGACATTTGCTCGCCTTAAGAGAGAGTTCCACGTGCTTTCTATCGCTGCTCGAGTGTCTTTTAATTTCAGTTCCGTATGTCTATCAAACTCCATATTACCAATAAGAGTCACTCCAAGGTATTTAAATGACTTTACTACCTCCAGCTGTGATCCATTTAGGGTTCATGATTCGTTGCTTGCTTGTCTCCCTCGGTTATCACGTATCACTAGTACCTTAGACTTCTCGATGTTAATCTTAAGATTCCAAGTGTTGCAATAAGCCTGTGTAGCATTTATCATGTTTTGCAACTGCTTGGTACTTTCTGCTAGCATGACCATGTCATCGGCATTCATTAGAACTTTAAATATGTGTCCACCCATTTTGACTCCTCCTGGAAGATCCTCTACAATGTCGTCTACAAAGAGAGCAAAGAGCAGAGGACTGAGTAGGCATCCCTGTTTCACACCTTGATTCGTCGCGAATTCTTCCGATAGTACATGTCCATCCCTTACCGTAGTAGTGTTGCCGCTGTACAGGCTTCGCAGGATTGCAATCATTTTTGCCGATATACCTTTGTTTGCCAACTTAAAAAGAAGTTGCTCTCTATTGATTGTATCGAACGCAGCTTGAAAATCTATGAAAAACAGGAACATCTTTCTTTTCCTTTCCCGATACTCTTTTGCAAGCGAAGTCAATACAAATATGCTATCCACAGTAGAGTAACCAGGTCTGAAGCCCATTTGATTTTCGCTTAGAACTTGATTCCGACTTAAAAAACTTGTCAGACGCTCCAGTAGCACTGCTGAAAAGATTTTCATTGTTGCATTCAGAAATGAAATTCCTTTATAGTTGTGCGCTTCTTTTGGGTCTCTTTTCTTATAAATTGGAAACAGGATGCTTGTAAGGAAACAACTCGGCACGCTGGCACAATCAAAGGGCGTTTTCAGCAGATAAATCCGATTTACGATTACTGATTTACGATTTGGGATTGCTAGTGATTCTCTGCTGAGTGTCACTGACTGCCAAGTTAGGCTATTTTCTGGCTTTAGTACATTTCGTCAACTCATTTAATGCTCAAATTTTAAGGGCTTTTGCCGCTGTCAGTTTGTCAGTCTGTTTTCAGTTTTGGGGTGAACAGTTGGACGAGCAATCAATAAACGGCCTCACCAATCATAGATTTTGTATGATTCCATCTCAGCAAACATGATTGTCATATTTACCAATCGAAATCGGCAATCATTGTATTCAGCAGGTAAAATCGTAAAATCTGCTGAAAACGCCCAAAGATTCTGTTAAAGGCTTGAATCGGATTTATCTGCTGAAAACGCCCAAAGATTCTGTTAAAGGCATCCTTCAAATATTGCTTAAATTGTGGGCTGGCGTTTACAGAAATTTGGCAGGTACGCGGTCTGTACCCGGCGCTTTATTTGGTTTACTACTATTGAGAGCACAGCAGATCTCCTGGGTAGAAAATTCACAATCAAGTTCGTCAACTACATTGTTCGGCAACTCTAATATGATTGTGGAGGTTTGGCCATTATCATATAGAAGGCTCTGAAAGTATTGTGCTAGTTCCGCAGCTTCGACCTCAATGTTCCTTCTCCCTGCATCTCCATTTAGCTTTCTCACAAGGTTCCAAAAAGATTTTTCGTCCTTCACATTTCCAATATCCCACTCCATCCTTTTGAAGTAAAGCTTCTGTTTTTCTCTACATATGCTTTTATAGAGACCGTTCGCATGCTGGTAAATCCGATTGTCCTCTGACGTATTCGATTTCGTAGCTTTTTTGAGCGCGATTTGTGAACCATTTCTAGCTTCTTCACACTCAAAATCAAACCAGGGTTGCTTCCATTTTTGCGCTAATGGCCTTTGCATACATTTTCCAGCTGATGTGATACTTTCAACTAAGTCTTGTAGGTCCAATTGTTCCTGTGTTGTTGACCGCTTTGTCAGCTCCTGATCTAATTTAGCGGCATAGTACTGCGCTCGCCCTGGAATCCAACTCAGCTTGGGTAATAGCTGGCTACTTTTTTCTGCCAAGTCCTTGTCCACTAACAACTCAGCTTTTACAATTAGGGGCATATGATCGGAGAAGTTTTCCGCTTTGATTTGGAAGTCCTGCAAATAGTTGTGCCACTTTCCTTGGATCAGACAATAGTCGATTGTAGAAGTTGCTTGGCCACGCAGAAACGTGTAGCATCCTTTTTCATCGCTGTTGGTTATGCCATTTATGATTGTGAAGCGAAAGTCTTCACACAGCTCTACCAATTTCTTTCCTTTTCTGTCTATTACTAAATCTCTTGCTTTTCGCGGGACATTTGCAAATTTTTCGTGCGCTGTGGGTTCTACGATCTCCGCCTGCTGATTTCCTGTTCGTGCATTTAAGTCTCCTATTATCATAATATTGCTCAAGGAGGACTCGATCAAGATGTCGTAGAGTCTTTCATAGTCTGCTGACCAGTTGTTGCAGTTTAGGCAACATGGTATAAGATACACCTTTTCATTTGAAAGTAGTAGCTCTATAACTGTGGTTTGTTCCACTATTATTAGTTTGCAAAATTGTTTTAAACTCTTCTTAATTCCATATAATATTCCCCAGCTTGCTCGCCCTCTTTCCGCCGTTCTTGTTGCCAATTGCCATTGGATCTTATAGTCGCAGAAATATGGCTCATAAAGTTCCAGACTCTTCTCGACGAATGTTTCAAACAGGATAAATATGTCGTGCTCGTTTAACATGTTAAACAAGAAAGAAAGTCGGTCAAGCCCGACTATAACATACTCTGTACCAAGAAATTTTGTCTTTTGATCATAACTCGAAAACCGTTCATCCGATCTTCTTCATTCCTTTGGCGGATCGATAAGTTATTCTAATAACTAAATATGTCCAGAAGGAATAAGCCATCTATCTTCAAAACTGTGGTGTGGTTTACCATAATCAACGTTATCTTCAGTAAGAGTTGGGTATATTTTCGCCAATGATAGGTATCCGTTTTCCTTGCCGCAGACAAGCTCGTGTTTGACATTCCAGTAGTACCAATTGTTTTCAATCCTCATTGAATCATTTTTGACCTCTTTGTTGAGCAATTGCAGATGTCGTTTGAGTTGAAGCAGCAGGATTTTATTTAGCTGTTTTTGCTCGGACAAGTCTTTTTCAACGTATATATTTGACCCTGCTAACTTCCTAGCGTTCTTAAAAATTTCGTCCGCTTGCTCGATTGTGGCCATTTCACTAATCAGTATCCTGCTTTGTTCCCGTTCCGCAAGAATTCTGGTTGCCATGATCTTTGGCTGTATTATGCCTCATTTATTTTTGCAGATATCCGACACGGCATCTTTGGGCTCTTTTGTTTTGACCACGCCCCTGAAAACCACGTTTTTCCTTTTAGACTGGCTAATGAGCTTATCGATTTCCATTTGTTTCTTTTGTCTATCATTTTTGATTTGATCAAGTTCTCGCTTAAGCTGACTGTTTTCGGCCTTTATTGCTTCTACTTGGGACGAAACCTCCATTAGCCGACCATTTAGCCCTAGTATGTCATCTTTTGTCGCTAATTGCTTGAGCTTATCATCCAGCGTTGAAGCCATAGTTTTCTGCATCACCTGCATTAACTGCTCTATCGAGACTCCAGCTAAGCCAGTAGCTTCACCCATTTCCGCTTTATCCGGGGACAAATCCGTTTTTTTCCGCTTAATGTTCGGCTTACCGGGGCTCATTTGCGATTAAGGGGGTATTGCTGGTTGTAAGGCTGTTTTTGGGCCTTTTTAAAAAAAAATCTTATTTGAAAACGGTAATAGTTATTTAAATTCTTTTTTTTCTTGTATTAAGAACATATTGAATTAAACAAAAAAGAAATCTTTTCCTTTGTACGAGGGCTGTTCAAAAAGTTGTCGGCCTTCGAAGTTGGACGTCGAAAAAAAAGGTATGCTGCTGGCGGCATGGATAACTCCACTTCGGATCATCCGAAATGGAAAAAGTAAACGGCTTTAGAGTAAGTACAGATGTAATTCTGGCCCCTACCTCAATCATAATTTTGCGATTTTTTTTTACAAAATGGCGGAAATTGAAAAATGAAAAATCGATTTTGGACCATTTTTTAGTAGTTTAGTATAAAAAAAAAATATTAAACAAATTTTTAAAATTATGATTGAGGTAGGGGCCAGTATGGTGACAATTCTGCATCGATTGCATTTTGTTTCATCAAAATCGGTTCAGAACTACGGGCGCAATCACCGCCGCCAGCTCGAAAAACGTGGTTTCGAGATAAGCGAGTTTAAAGTTTGAAGTTTGAAAATTTAAATGAAAAATTTTAGTATGCAGTTTTAGAAATTCGACAATTCTCCGTCGATTGCACTTGGTTTCGTCAAATTCGGTTCCAAAGAACTGGAGAAAAGTGACTTCGAAGTTCAAAAACGTGATTTTGAAGACACTCAAAGAAAATTTTAGGCAATAAAACATTTTTTTTTTGTGAAATACTTACATATATCAGTATGCAATGCCAGCAAACGCGACTCTGAAAAGAACGCTTTGAACGAAATTCGGTTTTTGCTTCAAACCGTTGCATTCAAAAAGTAGCCAAACTAAGCAAATCGCATTTTGGCGAAAACATTGCTGGACAAAAAAGGCCATATCTCCTAAAGTATTTCGAATTTCAAAAAACCCTTGTAGGACAATATTCTCAAATATCCAAGCTATAAAAATATGACAAAAAAATCGAAAAAAAATTTTCGCCAACCAGCAATACCCCCTTAAACTGTAGCAAAGCTTCCAAAACTGCAACGGCCTTTTCAGTACTCTACAGTTTTAGAGTGGGTGTGGTAACAGAGCGTTAGATCAGTCCAGCTGACTACAGTTGCACATGCACTGGGCTTTGCGGCTGCGCTTTGACGTGGGTGTGCCTTACGGTACGTGTTTTAATTACTCACGTGCGGTGCGATGTTCAGCTGTTTAGTGCCACCACTAGTTTGTTTTGTTTGCCGCTTCACGTTGCTTTTGTCCCGGTGGAGAAACTTTCTTCGTTTTCTTTGGTTTTTCCTCACTTTCGCCGAATAGCAGGTCCCAAATGTGAAATGGCCGCCAACAATTATGTGGAAAATCGTCCCTCGTTGCGCGACTATTAGGAAAATGGTCCTAGACTTTAGGCTTAGAATCGGTCGAAAGACTAGTTTTAGTGAGCAAAAACTATTTTGTTTTAAATTTTTTTCATCTTTAAACTTGCCAGTTATTAATATTATCTACTTCAGCACCGTTTTGCCCAATTGCATCAAAATAGGATGAATTCTTCATATAGCTGTCGTACAAAAAAATGGCCAGCCAAATGATCTTAGAACAGGCGCCATTTATTGGTTAGCGTTCTTTAAAGCGGAAATTATCATATTGAAGGATACTCATTTAAAACCTTAATTTCAATAAGTTATACGAACTGCAAAGGTATTAAACTTCAGGGGAGCCGAAGTTTATTTATTTATTCTATTTATTTATTAATTTTAAGAACTCCAAAATAGTCGCACATTCCGGGTCCAGTGTCTGCAGGTCCAACTGCGTCTTATGAACTAGCGATGGGAGAGTTTCGAATGACTGCAAGTATAAAAAGTTTATGTCCCATACACGTGAAACCTCTATCTCTTACCATCTCTGAGATCTGTGCGTTCATACAGACTGACGGACATGGCTATATCGACTCGGCTGTTGATGCTGATCAAGAATATATATACTTTATGGGGTCAAAGATGCTTCCTCTTGGCTGTTAGATAAAACTGATTATACTCTGTGTTCCTCCGGTACAGAGTATAAAAACCAGCAATTTCGGTGTGGAACTCTTTTTTTTAGCCGCTTGTACGTTAATACATAAATATGGATATTGGTGCTTTTTCGAAACATGGGACTTTTTTAGCATTCTATGGAGTTAAGTAATACCTGCTTATATCGTGTCTTGTCACGAATATGACGCGCATATGCAAGCACGAAATCTGATCTTTCAACAAGAGCACGTCGTGTTTACTCGTGCTTGTCTGTGACATGAAGCAAAACTCTATTCGTACCAAATGTTCAAGAAATATATTGATTTGTCCAAATTTTTGTCCGTTAGTGACTTCTTCTTTCCGTAAAAGCAAACAGATATTAAACCTGCAGTTTTAACTTGCACGAATTATAAATATCAATTTGTTTACAGGCATTCCAGACTTCTGTTGTCTTTGAAACTCACCATTTAAGCACCTCTCCCAATATCATTTGAAAATGTGGTGGGGTGGACCCTTCCAATGTTGGGGGTAAGTTCACTGTTAAAGGGTTGTGCTCTTGGGAAACTGTAAGGGCTAACAAGGTAGAAAACTCGTGCACTTTCAATGATCGATAGTGAAGCTTATTTACCCGTGGCTTCGCTCGCTTTATCATCAATTTGAAATTTACTTATTTATCAGGCTTGTAATATTTTTATACTCTTTGTTGTATACATTCAGCAGAATCTTAATGTACTAACGATTATGCCGACATATTTAAATTGCAACAAATGGACCTGAGACTGCAATGACTTGTAGGATACTTTACTGGAGGGTGCGATCAACAACGTAAAGGTAATAGGTGACCTTAATGGAAGAATTGGCGACCAGCAAGTGTTTACTGAAGGACCGAATACCACACAAGAATTCGGAAAGATAGCCAGAGAAAATTGGCAGCAGCTCTTTAATGAGCATAATGTAGAGTGCAATGTTTTAAATACTGCGGAGTGGTATGCATCGCAGGAGGCCGTACTTTTGGCAATTGACAAACATCACAGAATTCAGTGTGAAGGTCAAGTTAGAAGAAGCGAATCGAGAGTGTGGTACAGACAGCTCAACAACAGCCAGATAGGAATTGCTTCAACTGGGTTACCGACCCCACTACAGCGATAGTACTTGCACGTTATGTAATACGCAATCGAGAGAAGACATAATCCATTTAATAGCATTATGCCCTATCCTGTTCTATTTTATATAGAAAACTGGGAAAAAATGTTAATATCTTTAAGAAAATACACAATTGTTTAATTTATTTCTCCCTTTATCTCCGATATATTTCGAACCCCGTCGGGATTCGTCTTCAGGGCTGTATCACACATATAACAAAAAACGTTCAATTTTCTTAGTTTAAGCCTCAAAAAACATTAAACACATTAAATGAACATACAGTGCACAGCGTCCGTTTCATCAGCTGTGGAGTTATAAACTGATTTGTTTTCTGTTTTGGTTCAATAAATGTCTGTATATGTATGCGCAATTATTAGTGTGTGTCTAAAAGTTTGTCTTATATGTGTAGGTGTGTTGATTATATGTAGCATCTCCAGTGTGAAGCGTTTGTTGTAGTCCTTCTCTTGCTGTAAAATGCTAACAGCCATGATGCAACAATACAAGGTGGGGCGGTGTTAGTGTAATGCGTTCAGCACTGAACGTGAAGGATCTTTGCAGAGAACTCACACTGATGCCGCCTTACCTCTCTTGTTGTTTCATGCTTACAGCTGTGAAATCCGGAGAAAGTGCGCTCTCCGCACAGTGGACCGCGAGCGCTGTTTTTTGGATTGTGGTTTCTCCTCGTCGTTTTTTGTCGGATTTGTGTCCAGAGATTCTAGTTTTTAATTTCGTATTTGTTGTACCAACATATATTTTTTTGTAGTCCGGATATTACATTAGTGGAAAAGTCGTTGGATTTGAGGATGTTAAATATTTTGTTTCTATTGTTTTTGTGGAAAATGTGGTCACTGGTGTTCAATACTTTTCTAATGAAATTTTTAGCTGTTTTAATTTTCATGCTTTTTGGATGATTTGAGTGATAATTTATCATTCTTCAGGATGCCATGGATTTTTGGTACCAGTCCAGTTTTAAAGTATTGTCGACTCTGTGTATGATGGTGTCCAGGAACGGTATTTTCATATCCTTTTCCACCTCACAGGTGAATTTTATTTTACGCCGTTGGTAATAACACTTTTCAAGATGGTTTATGCACACATTAAGAAGAAGTACAACCATAATACAAAAACAACAATCAACAAGTTAAAGACGAACTCGGAAAAAATGGCAAAACTTATTTGCAACACAAAATTTTTGCTTAAATGTACACAGAAAAAAATAAGATCAAATATCGAGTTGATCTTCCAATATAATTTCAAAAATATCATTTTTTAAATATCCAAGTGTTACTATTTAATATCAATATGATGCTAAAGTATTACATTGATACTAAAAATATTATATTAATTAGCGAAATTCTCACAGTGATTTGAAAAATACCCTAGTGACGTGATTTCAGATCAAAGAAAACATCGAAAGTCTGAGGGCAGAAAGAGACAAACAGAGTTTCTTAAAACAAAGAGAGACAGCTATAGTCCATCTCGAAAAAGACAAAAACAATGTATGTCTCTGACGCAGCTAGCGAGACAGCGAATTCTCTTCCGATTTGTCTGTTTTTGCTTTCATTGCTGATTGCAGTTCCCAACTGCTTAAAGCGGTGAGCGCATGGAGAGACAGTCAAACAGCGACAGTCATTAGCGAAAAGCCTACTGATGGTTAAATCGGTAGATTCATGAAACAGTACTGTATAGGCAACCAGCTCTTTTTGGTGTATATAAATGCATAAGTTGTTTACAGTTGTGAACAATCACAACTTTTCGGGACCTTGAGCCAACTAAAGTCCCTAATTTTTATTAAAAAACATCTTTGACAACAAGAAAGAAAGTCGGTCAAGCCCGACTATAACATGCTCTGTACCAAGAAAATTTGTCTTTTGATCATAACTCGAAAACCGTTCATCCGATCTTCTTCATTCCTTTGGCGGATCGATATCCTAATAACTAAATATGTCCAGAAGGAACAAGCCATCTATCTTCAAAACTGTGGGAGATATGACGTTTTTTCTAAATTGCGGGGGCGGGAGGGGGCGTGGCCAACATTGAAAATAAACTTGATCTGCCTGCAGACATAAGAAGCATATGTCCCATACATGTCAAATCTCTATCTCTTACCATCTCTGAGATCTGTGCGTTCATACGGACGGACAGACAGACAGACAGACGGACGGACGGACGAACAGACGGACAGACGGACATGCCAAGATCAAGAATATATATACTTTATGGGGTCGGAGATGCCTGTTCCTTCTGCCTGTTACATACTTTTGCACAAACTTATAATACTCTGTGTATCTACGGTACAGAGTATAAAAATTTACCTTTGATATTATTAAATACACCATATTACCAATACCCATTAATACCCCTTTGATATTATAAAAATATATATTAAATATTTCAGCCATGTCGTAAAGGTATTGTGAAAATACTGCATTGATACTATAAAAATATATCAGGGATATTAACAAATATCAGATTGTTGATCTGAAACATTTCACATTGATATGTTCGAAATGTACGAGTGATATTTTCGATCATATCAACTGGGTATTCTTCAGATGAAGGCCGATTCGATACTGAACAATACCCGATTGATACTAAATATCGTGATCTTTTTTTCTGTGTAGGAAATCTAGAATCATACCAAAATTCATAGGGAATACAACTAGATTAATGCGCAGAGAGGACTGTACACTGGACATTTTGTTTTAAAGATGTTGATTTGAAAACTCAGAAATCGTGCTTATTGACCAAATAATTGTTAAAATTCAAAAACACTACGGAATACTCGATTTTTGGAGAAAACGCGACTTGCGCGACCTCTAAACTAAACCAGTGAAAATACAAAACAAAATTTTTTTTGGGACACCCTACTGGACAGCATTTTTTGAGAGTGAAGAGAATTTAACACAAAGAAGAACCGCAAAACTAACAGAACGCCAGATGACCAAACATGAAAATTTAAGGAGAGAGCGTAACAAGACTCTGACGGAGAACAACAACAAGACCATGGAATGGTTTGTAAACAAAAAAAAATAAACAAAGTTTCCGCCGAACGATTAACAGTTACTTGGGAAAAGAGCAAAGTTCGCTCTACCAATACCAACGAAGAAGTTCCCTCTCTTCAAACTCATTTGCGATGGAGAGGAACTAGTAAAAACAATAGAAACAAAGACCAGGAAACTGCGAGAAGAAAACTTTCGTTTCTCATCAAAGACAGCATGATAAAAACACGGGAGAGTGCAACAGATCGCTCCTTAACTGACACAGTGGAACAAACAAGATTTCATAAAGACCGGAAAACAAATGGCAGAGTGAAAAAACATTGCATACTTATCTGAGCCGCATGAGGTTATTTAACACTAATTTCCTTGAGTAACGGGTATTTCGAAGTCGGGCAGGGCCAACTTTAACTTACGCTCTCGTAACACAATAATAAAGGAATATTAATTTTAAATTCAGACAAGGGAAATGTAACCATGGCAATGGAGAAGGATGACTATCACAACAAAGTGAAAGAAATATTTGGAGAAAAAACTACTTATGGGATATTACGACTAGATCCGACATTACGACTGCAGACAAAAAATAATCTACTAAATAGTAGAAAAACTCAACAAACTAGGAATAACTACCAAGAGGGAAAAATATCAGCTTTCGGCAAATGTAGCACTCCCACCTAGGACTTATGGACTCCCCAAAATTCATAAAGAGAAAATGCCTTTACGTCCAATATGCTCTATGACCAACGCTCCTTCATATTATTTATGCAAATACCTCACAAACATTCTGAAAAACTTGACAGTCCAATCCCAATACAATATTAAAAACGCGACAGACTTCAAGCAAAGAATAAATAACACCTATATTTATGATAATGAGAAGCTAGTCTTGACGTGGGGTCATTATTTCCCAGTATACCGACAGAATTGGCATTAGAAGTCTTTCAAAAAAGATGGAGCGAGATTGAGGAACACACCGGCATACCTAAACAACTATTTATGGAAATAGTTAGATTCTGTATAACAGAAAATAGATATTTTAAGTATGAAGAGGCAATATACATCCAGTACAAAGGACTGCCAATGGGATCCCCAGCATCGCCCATAATTGCAGATATTGTAATGGAGGAAATTTTAAGCAAGGTATCCAACACACGGCTTCTTACAAAATATGTGGATGACCTCTTCACAATCGTACAGGAGGACGAAATTGAGAAAACTTTGGAGACATTAAACAAATATCACAAGGATATAAAATTCACCTATGAGGTGGAAAAGGATATGAAACTACCGTTCCTGGACACTATCATACACTGAGTCGACAATACTTTAAAACAGGACTGGTACCAAAAAAAAAATCCATGTCATCCGGAACAATGATAAATTATCACTCAAATCATCCAAAAAGCATGAAAATTAACACAGCTAAAAATTTCATTAGAAAAGTATTGAAAACCAGTGACCCCATTTTTCACAAAAACAATAGAAACAAAATATTTAACATCCTTAAATCGTACGACTTTCCCACTGATGTAATATCCGGACTGCTAAATACATACAACGATGAAAATAAACCCAAAGAATGAACCCCTACCAAAATATTTAAATCTGTGATATACATTCCTAAGATCTCTGACCGACTGACAAGATCCGATTGCTATAACAAAAATATAGTAAAAATTGCACACAAACCAATATACACCACCGAGATGTTTTTCAGCAAAACCAAAAGCCTCTATTTTGGAAATGGACAAATGGACAGGAATAATAAAATTTACCAAATTCCATGCGCTGGTGACGGAAGCAACATATGCAAAAAAGTATATGTTTGTAAAACAAAGACGAAATTTAAAACTAGAATCTCTGGACACAAATCCGACAAAAAACGACGAGGAGAAACCACAATCCAAAAACAGCGCTCGCGGCCCACTGTGCGGAGAGCGCACACTCTCCGGACTTCACAGCTGTTAGCATTTTACAGCAAGAGAAGGACTACAACAAACGCTTCACACTGGACAGACACTGCCCTTCAGTACTCATCATCAGTGAATCACCTAGGATTCACCGATGAATTAGTCATGGGTATCGAGGAATCCTTGGTAAATTCCCATGCAAATCATACGTGAATTTAACATTGGCATGTCCTAGGCGGTCATGCATGACTGCTCATGTGTGAATCACTCATGAATTCATTTCTTCTTTCATCGATTCACGCATGATTTCTTATTTGAATTCATTGATGAATTCACCTATAAATTCATATTTGATTCACTCATGATTCCCTAATTACTTTTGCAAAGAAGTCACCGATCAATTTAGGTTTCATTGACTTTAATTCGATTAATGTATTTATTTAAATAATTTACCAAGAACTTTCCCTGATTCACAAACACGCAACACTGTATAGTCATAACAGTAAACTTCATTTTATTTAACAATATATATTAGAATTTGAAATTATCATAATAAACAAAAAACTAGCGTTTATAGAAAAAAATTGTTGATTTGAATTAAAAAGAATACATAAGACGAGAAATCACTTTACATCACAGTAACTAGTCTGCAGACAATTATTCATTCACTTTTCACAAGAAATAAATTTTTTTTAATAACTTAAACATTATTTGAATTGTCATTCGTCACGAGCTACCAGTAGAAATGAATTAAATGAGCAAGTGTTTAGATCTTTCTATGCAAACGCAAAACCAGAAACAACAAACGATGCGCCGTTAATCCGTTTCTCCGCTTTGTCTTTCGCCTTCGGCGCGCGTCTTTTTTTCCTACTCAGAGTATGAAGTGGCATATCCGACTACAAGAATTATTTGTATACATTTGTGTATGATCAATATATAATTGATTGTTTTTGAGTTAATAAAAATAAAAATCTATCTTGAGGCTTTTCCATTAACGATCTGTTCAAACGACTCATTGTAAAATGCTTTAAATCTCAATGATAGCTCAAATGAGAAGAGTATACAAACTTCTTTGTTCGGCGTTGGCAAAACTGTTTTTGGTTGTGTGTGCGTCGCACACCAACGGTGTGACCTTTTTTTTCGGCTGCAGTAAGTAAAATTGCAACAAGAAAAACACACGGAGTTCTGTTCTGCAGACGTCAAAGCAGAAGCGTGAATAAGGCATGAATTTGACGTTGCGTGAATTCTGGAACTCAAGGGTGAGAATTGCGCACACATATACAGACATTTATTGTACCAAAACAGAAGACAAATCAGCTTATAACTCCACAGCTAATGCAACGGACGCTGTGAACTGAATGTTCATTTAATGTTTTTTGAGGCTTAAACTAAGATAATTGAATGTTTTTTATTATATGTATGTTACAGCCCTGAAGACGAATCCCGTCGGGGTTCGAAATATATCGGAGATAAAGGAAGAAAGAGGAGAATGTGTTTGTTTGTTATTTTGACAGAGCGAGCACAAAAAAATACACCTGACCTCGAGCCGGCTAAAACAATAATATTACATCACCAAGGTCACCAACCCGAACCACTAATTTATTTTGTTAAAATAGAAGGCTAACGGTAAACTTACCAAGCCAAAAATGAAAAAATAAACAAACTACTACTACTACACTTTGTTACTTACTTTTTTTATTAGAGAGCTACACAGAATATATTAGGTTTTTGCAAAAGTATGTAACAGCCAGAAGATAGCATTTTCGACCCCATGAAGTATATTTATTCTTGATCAGCATCGGCTCGATATTTTTCATAGGTTAATCATTTATTGGAAAGTTTAGTTCATGTCATTTATTTATAAAAAGCAAACTCGGTCAAATGACCACCACGGCTGACTTGGCAGTAGCTCATTCGATCCACCCAATTCTTGGGAAAAAATTCCATTGTTTCGGCTCGTACGTCAGCAATAGCAACTCGAATCTCGTTCTTCAACTCATTGTTTGCATAACATTTGTCCTTGACCGCTCCCCAAAGATAATAGTCTAACGGTGTCAGATCACAGCTTCATTTTTGAAGATAGGGAGCAGAAGACAATTCGCATGGTCAATTGGCTTTAGCTGCTGTACCAATTGAACTTTATGCAAAATTCGCATCAAAGAAGTGCGCGAAATGTCCAACTGTTGAGATCGATGGCGAGTTGACGTCGATGGTTGTTCATGCACAATTTCAGCAACCGCAGCAGTGTTTTCGGTTGAGCGCACCGGACGAGTACGTACACGGGTTGGTTTCCACCAAAATTCCAGTTTCACGAATTGATACAAATTGAGTTTTCGGAATATTTTTATACTCTGTACCGTAAGTACATAGAGTATTATAAGTTTGTTTAAAAGTAATTACCAGCCAGAAGGAAATATGTCCCACCTTATAACGCAAATATATTATTGATCATCTGCACGCAGATCAAGTTTACTTTCAATTTGGGCCACGCCCCCTCCCACCCCCGCAATTTGGAACAATCGTTATATCTCGCACAGTTTTAAAGATAGATGGTTCGTACTTTCTAGACATATTTAGTAGTCGAGATTATTTATCGATCCGCCAAAGGTGAAGATCGAATGAACGGTTGTCGAGGTATGATCAAAAGACTGTCCGCTGCTGCAGTGCAGTAGCAGCGCTGCTTTTAGCAGCTACTGCAGTATAAAAATGTATGCTGATCGTAGAATTTCGTTGGTACAGAGTATGTTATGGTCGGGCTTGATCGACTTTCTTTCTCGTTTTTGATACAAAATGGCCAAGTTAACTCAACTAAATAGCGAGTGAAAGTTGGATGACCAGAATATAAAGGGTGATTTTTTAGCTATTATCTTTTTGGCATCACTGGTTTAAACAGCTCACGCAAGTTTCGTGTTTTGTTTCACTGTCAAACATCTTCAGTTTGGTCTATAATTTAACCATGAATTGTGTTCAGCGACGAAGCTCATTTTTGGCTCAAAGGGTACGTAAATATGCAGAATTGTCGATTTTGGCGTGAATATCAGCCAGAAGCTGAGGTTCAAGCGCTACCAATGCATCCAGAAAAAGTCACAGTTTGGTGCGGTTAATGGGCTGGTGGCATCATTGGACCGTACTTCTTCAAAAATGATGTGAATCGTAACGTAACTGTGAATGGTGAGCGAGACAAGCCCGCTTCAATTGACGCATTGGAAGACAATATTGAAGCATTTATTCGTGAGATACCAGCCAAAATGTTGGAAAGAGTATGCCAAAATTGGACTAAGCGGATGGACCATTTGAGGCGCAGTCACGGTCAACATTTGCATGAAATAATCTTCAACCATTAAATTATATGGACCGTACTATCGATTCAAATAAAGATTTCATGAATTTTTCTGAATTTTATGTGTTTTTTTTTTTAAACTTTCCTATAGCTCTTAAAAAATCACACTTTACATATAATCGTGTTGTCACGATTAAGCCACGTGGAGCACAGGTTTAACGCGGACAGGTTGAATTTCGGTTTTAGAAAGACTAAACCATGCCGATAGTTTCTAAATATTCCACGCTACCGGAAGCACTTTGCAAACGAAAGCCTGACAGCCATCAAAGTGACCGAATTCAGGGTTGCCAAAAGTGTTGGCCAGCGAAACTACTACAAAGTAAATGACATTTGGCTCCAAATGATTTACACAAAGTCTCGTGCAGTTGTATAACTGTGGGCGATTTAAATTTCTATGTAGCATAACTGGAGCTCCCAACTTTAATGTTATCAAATGAGGCGGCATTCTTGGTGGCTCCTACGAGTTGACTAACTGACTGACAGTTGGTGGGCCGAGGGTGGTTCCTCTTAAAACAGTTGCACAATCTACCATCCTCCTTTATGGTGATGCGTGTCTCTGTTTAAAGTTGTGCAAAAGAAAAAGCATAACATGACCACGAGCCAGCTAAAGCTGAAAGTTTATTTCCCATTCTTGAAAAATAACTTTAAAACTCAACAAAAAACTACAAAAAAGGGGTGTACTCCAATAGTTTCATCATAAATTAAAGCATTCCACAAGAAAGTTATGATGTACACTTCATATGATGGAAATCAAAGCGATTTTTTGCTGTAGAAACAAAGATTTATATTGCGTTTTCGGCATTTAACTTGCGTTTCATCAGCGTATCCCGGATTCCGTTCTGTGAAACAAAATTTAAGCATTCACCATTGCAACATCAGGCAAAAGTGTAATTATGGGATTTTGGTACTTTTCAGTTATTTAAGTATTTTTGTATCACCAATAAGACCATCTAGTATATTGATTGACGCCACCCATATGGCTGTTGAGTTCTGTTTTTGCATTAGGACAAACTTTTTATGATTTCGTAACTACAAAACACTCGAAGCATTTATTGGCTGTGTCGGGACATTGAAATTCTTCCAGATAGGGGTCACAAAATTAGCCGATTTATGTAGCACCAGACTTTTCTATGCCATAATAAAAACACCCTCATGCCGTCCGGGCTTAGCGAATGGAACTTACTGACGGAATACCAACAATCTGTCCAGCGCATTGTAATAAATAGTCCGCTTCCAATGGAAATGTAACTACAAAAGTGCATTTTGGCTAAAAATTGTAACGTTAATTTGAAAAGCATTTGTGATCCAGCACGTATTTGTATGTGCAAAAATTACAACTTTGAAATTTAAATAAAAAGCCGCTAATTAATATCTGCACATAAATTCTTCATGATTTGCGGCTTATCGAGGAAAAGAATTTTCGAATTTGTGACGCTTTCTTTTAAGTAAAGCTGCACGCGATCTGAAATCGATGTCTGATAACTGTAAACTAGAGAACACATACGGCTGTTTTTCTGCCAACATAATACCCTAGAACTACTTGACGGTAGAAAAAATACTAGAACTTAATCAGGAACGGGATGGATGCTATGTTTCAGAGGACACAAAAGGGAGTAAAGGTAGCGACGGCGATGCACTCCCTTATAGCGTCCCCAGAGCAATCGATCGGATTGTTCGTAAGGATTATGCACCTGGAAGCCATGACCCTTTATCCGACCGATCTGATTGGAAATAAATATTTGTATGCGTTGGAAACTTTTCAGAAAGATTGATTAACATTTTGCCACCCTCACGTCTGACTCTCTTGGTACACTGTAGCTCCCAATTGTATCAATAGAATTAAAAGACAAACAAATTGAACATATCTCTTCAGCAAAAGCTCTGTGTGAAGTAATGGGACAGCGCCACGAGTGTAGGACTGCCAAAAATTTAAATATGATTAAAGATTAGGTCTATTAAGGTCCAGCGTAAGCATCCAGCAGTTGCTGCTACATTTTGAAATAATTATACTCTGTACCGTAGGTATATAGAGTATTATAAGTTTGTGCAAAAGAATGTAACAGTTAGAAGAAAGCATCTTCGACCCCATAAAGTATAAATATTCTTGATCAGCATCAGCAGCCGAGTCGATATAGCCATGTCCGTCTGTCCGTCTGTCTGTCTGTCCGTCTGTCTGTCCGTATGAACGCACAGATCTCAGAGATGGTAAGAGATAGAGGCTTCACATGTACGGGACATATGCTTCTTATGTCTGCAGGCAGATCAAGTTTATTTTCAATTTTGACCACGCCCCCTCCCGCCCCCGCAATTTGGAAAAAACGTCATATCTCCCACAGCTTTAAAGATAGATGGTTCGTTCCTTCTAAAAAATTTAGTTATCAGGATTAATTATCGATCCGCCAAAGGAATGGTGAAGATCGGATGAACGGTTGTCGAGTTATGTTCAAAAGATTGGTCGCTGCTGCAGCATCAAAATTTACGCTGAGCGTATAATTTCGTTGGTAAGGAGTATGTTTTAGTCGGGCTTGACCGACTTTCTTTCTTGTTTTTACCTTCTTAATTACTAGCATTTGAGTTTTTTACATATTATCTCCTTTTTATCTTCGAGAAACATGAATCAAAACCAAAGCTAGAATGTCAGTCTCATTTTTACATTTCACAGCTCGAATAAGAACGTTTGGCGTATTAGCAAGTTTGTTTAAATAATCCACTTTTTTCTAGATGCTGCGTCAAAGAAAAGAAAAATAATGTCTTAAAATAAACCCCTCTCAATTACAGTCGAAACCAACACCTCAGCGAAACTATGAGTGTATTCACTTTGGCTGAATCTTAAGCAGCCGTCAGCGATTACCTGCCTTATTCATCAAATTGCTTTAACCAAAAGACATTCCGTCGCCACTCAAGAAAAATACGAAAAGCTTCTTCAGAATACTGGTTTTGCGCATTCCCTTACCCAGGAGCAGCTATTACTACTTGCAAATATCTCAGCATATACACACAAAATAATTGGTCAGTATGTGTATATGCGTTTTCGATATAGAGTATACAAAGTTCGAATAAAAAAAAATTATTTAACAATGCCAACAATGGCGAAGTTGGACGGAAAGGAGTTCAGCCCCGCGTGAGTGGTTTTTCTGTGTTGCGGCCGAAATGTGTTATTACTGCCGACATCCAATTATGTATGTTCATCGACACCATCGCACCGCAAAGAATATTTTTAACGCTTAATAGTGACCGTACCGTAAACAAACCAATAAATTGGCAGATTCGATATTCCCTTTTTAAGATTTTTACTTTTGCTGTGTTTATTTTAGTCAATACATATAGTTATAAATCTAACAGAGTAGGCCTACTTTTGATTTAATTTCAACGGAAAATCTAATAACTGGACTACAAACTGTTAAAATAATCATTATGTTTCTGAGAATTGTCAGCTGCAACTCGGGAAATAAAGCATATTCGATGCGCTTTTAAAGCGCTGCAGTATAGTTATCAACTATTTCACAACCAAGCGGTTGTCAAAACGAAATCTAAAAAGGATTGCCCAAGAAGCCATCGGTCTAAAGTGCAAATCGTTTTTAAGAAGAAACTTTTCGAACTTTTTATGCTCTGTACCGTAGGTACACAGAATGTTATAAGTTTGTGCAAAAGTATGTAACATCGAGAAGGAATCATCTCTGACCCTAAAAAGTATATATATTCTTGATCAGCATCAACAGCCGAGTCATGTCCGTCTGTCCGTCTGTCTGTCCGTATGAACGCACAGATCTCAGAGATGGTAAGAGATAGAGAGTTGACACGTATGGGACATATGCTTCTTATGACTGCCGAATTGCACTCAGGCGGTAGACAGCCTCAACTCCTCGGCTGTAGCTCGGGACCGCAAACGCGGGGCCCACACCGGGGCAGCATAAAGCATTATGGACTTGCAAACTCCCCTAAGGAGTCGTCGGCGTGACCTGCTGACACTGGGCCCGGAATGTGGATTTGGAGTTCTTAAAATTAATAAATAAATAGAATAAATAAATAAACTTCGGCTCCCCTGAAGTTTAATACCTTTGCAGTTCGTATAACTTATTGAAATTAAGGTTTTAAATGAGTATCATTCAATATGATAATTTCCGCTTTAAAGAATGCTAAACAATAATTGACGCCTGTTCTAAGCTCATTTGGCTGGCCATTTTATTGTACGAAAGCTATATGATGAATTCATCCGACTTTGATACAATTGGGCAAAATGGTGCTGAAGCAGATAATAACTAGCACGTTTAAAGATGCCAAAAATATAAAACGAATTAGTTTTTGCTCACTAAAACTAGTCTTTCGACCGATTCTAAGCCTAAATCTAGGACCATTTTCCTAATAATGTTAACTGTGTATATGAGACATGCATATACTTATGCATCTTCTGGTTTGATTTGGATAGTATACTTGACAATTTCGTAATCTATTTACGCCACGTTGGCCAGTTGTTTTTACCCAAAAAATCGGTGATTTTAATTCGAGGTGTAATAAAAAGGACCGGTATTTATTTCCTTCATAGACAACCACATAAGACCATTTCCAATCCGCTAGCGCAACTAGTGCCTTATGCGGTATGCAACGTAAATCTGCCATTTATTATCAGATCTTTATTACAAATTTTAAGACTGTAGATATTGGCCACCTACACTTCAATGCAAAGTCTGAGCTCGATGTTTTATTATATGTAGGTGATATTCTTTTTTTGCGGGGGCAGGAGGGGCCTTGGCCAAAATTTAAAACAAACTTTATATGCTTGCAGACAATACTAGTCTTCAATTAGAATTTTGTTGCTCCAGGTCTATTAGTCTCTACTAGTCTAGGTGTTCATACAGACAGACGGACATGGCTATATCGACTCGACTATTGTTTCTGATCAAGAATATATATACTTAATAAGGTCGGAGATGCTTCCTTCTGCTTGTTACATACATTTGCACGTCTTTAGTACAGGGTTGCCCATATTCGACGGACCCATGTTTTTTTTTAAAAAAATCAAAGAAAAAAATAAAAATTTGGCGGTTGGCAATCTTAATCATTTAATTTGTTCCAAGTAGATTTGTTGACATCAATTTTTGAATATGATATCTCTCAAATGGCCGCCTCTGGCGTTGATGGCGTATTGTGCCCTTTTTGCAGCATTTTCCATCGTTTTCGCCAACATTTCGGCCGGAATAGCGGCTATTTCTTCACGAATGTTGTCCTTGAGCTCTTCTACGGTCCTTGGCCTGTTAACGTAAACCTTTGACTTCAAATATCCCCACAAGAAGAAGTCAGGCGGCGTCAAATCGGGCGAACGCGGTGGCCAGTCCAAGTCACCACTTTTCGACATCAAACGGCCCGGAAACAATTTCTTCAGAAAATCGATTGTTATGCGACTTGTGTGCGGTGGAGCGCCGTCTTGTTGAAACCAGAACTGCCTCATACGCTTTCGACGAATAATTGGCATCACAAAATTGGTCATCATGTCGCGATAACGCTCCTGGTTGATGGTAACAGCATGGCCATTTTCATTTTGGAAGAAAAACGGCCCAATGACCGTTTTCGCACTAACGCCGCACCAAACTGTGACTTTTTCGTCATGAAGAGGCACTTCTTGAATCTCCTGAGGATTTTCAGTGGCGTAAATACGGCAATTTTGCTTATTTACGGTCCCATTCAATGTGAAATGGGCTTCATCGGACATGATAATGAGTTTTCACAATTGACTTGTTCTGTTGAATGTAAATTTCAACTATTTCAGAGCGCTCGCGTGGCGTGTATTGTTCCATGGTAAAAATCTGCTTGGACTGACGCTTCAAACGCGGTATGTCATTAAGCGATCTGACATCTCTGTCAAAAGTTATGGCGTTGCCAGATGGGTCCGTCGAATATGGACAACCCTGTATATCTTATTTACTCTTCGAGTAACGGGCATAAAAATATACTCCTCACTTTGCTCTTGCGGATTTTTTTTTTAAATTTACCTTCCTCTCGCATATCAAGTTTATTTCAAATTTTGGCAACGCCCCCTCCTACCCCCGCAAAAAAAGAAAATATCTCCTACATTTTTTAAGATATTGAGCTTAGATTTTCCAGTGTAGTGTATACGGCCAATATCTTCAAACTCACATATTGTCACATAGATCGAATAATAAATGGCAGAGTTAAAAACGTTGCATTCTTATCTTGCATGAGGTTATTAAACACTAATTGCCCTGAGTAACGGGTTGTTTGAAGTCGGGCAGGTCCGACTTTAACTTACTCTCTCGTTATTAATAAAAACGTCTCCAAACCATAGCTGTTAAATTTGGACTACGATCTGTACTCAATTAGATTATTATTCAAAAGAATTCTAATGATTACATAATACACCAGTAAAAAAATAGTCGGGACTATTTGTGATTATCAAAAATTAATCAAAAAAAATCAAATCAATCAATTTGAGTATTCCCCCAGTGGTCTCGAGCTCCATTCTCGTTACACAAGCGCGGGGTCTTTCACCTCTACTCTATAGAGCTGCCTCACAAATATGATATTTGGGAGGGCATACAAGCCTCGAGTTTTTCCAATTGAAAATGTTGAATATAATTTAAAAATAATCTTAAAGATTTTTTTTTAATACTTTTGATCTTTTCGATTACGTTAATTACGATAATTACAAATACTCCCAACTATTTTTTGACAATTATAATCGTAATCAATTAGTAATCGAGAAAATCTGAAAATAATCGTTATTTAATGATTGTTTTTCCTTTGTTTTAAAAAATAACCAAACATCTAATGACTACGATTAGTAATCAGAATTTAAAAGCTATGCTCCAAACTTCTCATTTATTAGTTTCATATGTTTATTCATGATTCCACAAAGTTTAATCGCCGTATGCTTTGGGTTGGTTTGCCATACAAAAGATTGGTTTGAAATATGTAAAAGAGGATTAAAGCAAAAACAAATTTTATTTTTAACGCTATCGTTTTTAAGCTCGGTCATTATAAAAACTGTGTATTAGCTTTTAACCAGGGATGCAAACCGATTCTGAACCGAACCGGTTTTAAACCGAACCGAACCGCTTATTCCAGCTAGTGAACCGAATCGCAAACCGAACCGGCTTCCTACCAGAATTGCTGAACCGAACCGAAAACCACAAAAGAAATCTGTTCGGTTCAGCTCTCCGACGGATTTTTGCTGGAGTCGCTTTCCCTAGCCAATGTTTTTAATTAATTTGGGAATTTTAATCGATTCCCGAAGATAATTTTTATACATTTCGTTCGACCCTCTACATAGGATGACTTGACATAAATTTTACATCTTGTAAAACTGTAAGTCTTCTGCAATGGCCCGCCTATCTCTCAATATTCCTGTCATCAATCTGTCTTTTTCCTCTAGTAGACAACATTTTCAATTCAATCTTCTTTACCTTAATTCAATCTTAGACAGGAGAGTTTTTTTCGAATAATTCGATAAATAGGGTATGTAAGATGCATGGAACGTATTCTTTCTTTTCGAAGGGCATTCCTCTAGGAATTTATAGACGAATTCTGGAAGTGCGACATAATAAACTATGGACATTCTTCTAATGATTTTAAAGACATTCAAATGGATTAGAAGAATTCAATTTCAAAAGTGTTCGAAAAGTCACAATTCTACAGAAATCTTAATATTTCATAATGTGCCTTTGTGAACCACTGAACCGAACCGACACCGCGGTTCAGTTTGCTCCAAAAACCAGTAATTATTTTCGAGTGGTTTGCATCCCTGCTTTTAACAGCAATTGGAATATTTGGTCGAATTCAGTATATCAAAACGAGCACTAGCAAGGTTATTAAGATTTCGGCACAGACGAAGTTAGTTTAGCCTCCTCGTTTTCTTCTTTTTATACCCTTGCCAAGGATTCATTTATATTAACCAAATGACGACGATGTATATTAAACATTAAGTCTTGTTTAGATCGACTTTTTTGTTTACCAAACTGGAAACCTACATATATAATGATGAAACACACCGCTCCCAAATTAATTATGGTTTTAACGCTTCATTATTTAATTATATTTGTTTTAGGATTCACGCTGGTAATCCCTAAGCAACAAAACCAGTTGTGTTAGAAAATTAGCGGTAAGTTAAAAGGCATAAGCGCAGCTTCTCTTTTACCTCCCGCTGCGAATGGAAGTGATTTTGTTTTTACTAATCACTCTAACAAGAATATAGACACTCTTAAATAATTTTTATTTTTTTTTCTTAAATCGGGGAGATCGGCTGTCATAAGAAAGGCTAAATTTTGTCTACGAGATAGAAATGCAAATTTATAATGTTCGATGTGTATTTGTTTAAAAAAAGGTATAAAACGCGTTTAATGATCAACATCCACCTGTGCAAAAACAAATAAATCTATCTTTAGTTTATAGTTAACAAGACTTGGTCGACATTTGCGCATCGAGTGCACCTAAGTTAACGACAACCGAAAAGCTGCAATCAATTTGATAAAAAGCAAAGTCGAACGACGATTTTAATACGATTCGTTTTTCAGCAGTCTTCTAAAAAAAATCAAATGTTTTATTACCAAATACTAAGCAAATGCTCCAAATTTTAAATAAATAGAACTATAAAAACACTTTCAGACACGTGAATTTTCTACTTTTATTTTTAAGTGTACAAGCACTAGAACTGCTCAAATGTGTGTGTGTGTATATATACAAAGGTGTGATGGCTTAAAATTACCGCCGCGGGGAATCTTGCAAGCGGTTTCTTTAACAGTTGGATACCTTTATAGAAATCCATTAACAAAACCAACCAAATGTTCATGTTTTCCTTTTATGTTTTTTAGCCGGCAGATCAAAGTCAAATTCAATAAGCCATATTTTAAATGATCGAAGTTATTAGTATCCTGTACAGAAGTCGACATCAAACTGTATACCTTAACTGAATTTAAATCACTCATCTTATATCTTAGACTAGGTGAGTACCCTGCATTACCCGGGTCCTAAGAACATTTTTTTTCTCCATATGTTCTATTCTTCAAAATTTCCCAAAGGTTCAGGAACTATCTTCAAAGTTCTACAACCATCTCAAAATTTCTAGTTATTTTTAGAACATTTCATCTTCCTAGAACTTCAAGTTGGTTCTAAATATAACGTTCAAGAAATTTCTAAAGTCTTCAATAACATTATTGGGTCTTTTATATAGTTCTAAAAGTATCATCACGTTCTAGAAATTTTCTTTGAAATTCTAGAACTTTCCAAAAATTTCTATGACATTCTAGAACTTTGTCAACAATTTTATGACATTCTAGAACTTTCAATAACATTTATTAACTTTCAACAACTTCAATATGGTCTAATAATATTCTATAAGTTTCTAGAAATTTCTAAACGATTCTATATCTTTCCACTATATTCCTGATCTTTCCAGAACTATCACCATATTTTTACAAGCTCAAAGAACTTTCCGGAATTTTTTATTTATTTTAGAACTAGTGCTGTAACAAACCCGTCAAATTTACAAATTTATATTGCAACCACAGACCGAATTTCTAGTTCGTATCTTAAGTACTGTCAAGGATGTCTCTGAACCACATTTTAACCGCTTTTAAGACGGATTGTGAAGATCAGTTTAGCGGTCTAGACACCCATAATAAGAATAGAAACATACATACATTCACTGTTGTGCATTTATAGTCGAAGAAAAATAACTTGTTTATAATCGCCTTTATGAAAATCGCAGTATTTTTCACGAATAACCAAAGACAAATTCACCAAACTGGTACAACAGTGAATGACCATTGTCCCAAGCAGGGGAAGTGTATAATCAATGCGCAGGGGCGCACCGTTGGCTGAGAGGGAGACTGATTCGCTCTCGAGTGCAAGGTCGCTGGTTCGAATCCCACTGAGGCCGGGAAAAGTAAATAAAAGGCCACAAATATTTTCTGTTTTTTTTCCAGCTTTAAAACTTTTATTGTGTATTTTTGCCTGCCGAAGCAACACACCCTGGATAAAGAAAGCTTGGCGGCATTCGCTCGACGCCCTGCGTTGCCGATATCGCCGCCGCTACAATGCACCAGAGACGAACTGGCAAAACAAATTTGTTTCAGTTTTGTGCACTCAGCTCGGATACCCAAAGAAAGAATCGAAATAATAACCTTTGCACCATCCTGACCAATCTAGTATATTGGTATAGGCTAAAGGTATTGAACTTTCCCATATCAGCGCACATCCGCGCTGAAGAAATCTGCGATCTTTTCATATAACCTTGAAAACAAGAAAAAAAAAGAAGAAGATGCAAAGACGCAAAAGGTTTTTTTTGGGTTTGTGATAAATTGACCAAGTTTACGCGGCTAAAACATTTTTGTCCGTCAATATATATTTGTTGGCTACCTTAATTTGTGTGCTTAAACTGTCGATTAAGCCAAAAAAAGTTGAACTTTTCAACAAAATGTAAATTAGAATTTTGTCCAAGGTGGGGCAAATCTGGACCACTGTGCGTCGATTGAAAGTCATGGGAGTTGGCAACAAGATAGTTTGGATTTAGAACGGTAAGATCCATTATAAATGCTATACAGCAGGTCGCCGAGGAGGCCATTGAGGGCACAAGATGGCATCGAGGGACCAAAGTCTTAGTGAAAACGCTCGATGTACAAAACGCATTCAATTCGGTATAAAGGCCGAACATTGTAGGGGCACTCTGCCGTTTCGAAGTACCCAACTACCGGCTAGAAATTATGAAGAATTACTTTTCTAACAGAGTTCTGGAGTATGACATCGAGTTAGAACCAAAACTGAAACAGATCACAGGAGGAGCCCGTCAAGGCTCAGAACTGGCCCCGCTTCTGTGGAATGACGACGACTTGCGAATCCAATTGCCCAAAGGCTGCACTACCATGCACAGAAAAAAAATGATATGATCTGTTATCATATTCAATATCATATCATTAAAAACCCGATATGATAAAGTTACAAATGTTCTGCTCGAAAATATCAATTTGATATTTTCGAGAATATAAAATCAATATTAATAAGATTATATTGATATTTTATAATGTCATTATGATATACAACCATAACTGTTAAATTTCGATTACGATTAGTAATCAATTAGATTATTATAAAAAAGTATTGTAATGATTATATAATCCACCTGTAAAAAAATTCTGATTACTAATTGATTACGATTATAAATTATCAAAAAACAATCGGGGATTATTTGTGATTATCAAAAATAATCAACAAAAATCAAAACTACTCAAAAATAAGATTACTCTTGATTATTCTTGATTATTTTTGATTACATTCTAATGTTTTTATGCTCTCCGAAGTATCATATTTGTCAGGGAGCTCTACGAAGTAGAGGTGAAAGACTCGGCGCGTGTGTAATGAGAATGGGGCTCGGGTCCCACTGGGGGAATGCTGAAATTCTTTTTTTTTACTTTACATCCTGCAATCAAAAAATTTAATTTCTTATTTTTAGAAATTCGCCCTAAAATAATTTTCCTTTCTTATTTTTAGAAAATTTTTTCTTAAATTTAGAAAAAACAACACTAAAAAAGATTTTTTAGAAAATAATTTCTTAAATTTAGAAATTCGATTAATTATACCCGTTACTCGTAGAGTAAAAAGGGTATACTAAAGTCGTGCAAATGTATGTAACAGGCAGAAGGAAGCATCTCCGATATCATAAAGTATATATATTCTTCATCAGCATCAACAGCCGAGTCGATATAGCCATGTCCGTCTGTCCGTCAGTCCGTCCGTCCGTCCGTCCGTCCGTCCGTCCGTCCGTCCGTCCGTCCGTCCGTCCGTCCGTCCGTCCGTCCGTCCGTCCGTCCGTCCGTCCGTCTGTATGAACACCTAGATCTCAGAGACTGGAAGAGCTAGAGCAACCAAATTTTATACGTAAGCTAGTATTGTCTGTAGGCAGATCAAGTTTGCTTCAAATTTTGGAAACGCCCCCTCCCGCCCCCGCAATAAAAAATATTGAATAACTCCTTAACTCCATAACTCTTTTTAAGATATCGTGCTCAGATTTTGCAGTGTAGTCTATGTGGCCAATATCTACAATCTCACAAATTTTCAAAAGGATCGGATAATAAATGGCCGAGTTAAAAAAATGTTGCATACTTATCCGAGCCGCATAGAGCTGAGTAACGGGTATTTCGAAGTCGGGCAGGGCCGACTTTAACTTACGCTCTCGTTTTTTCTTAAATTTAGGGTAATTTTTCTAGATTTTTTCCTCAATACTTTCTAAAACTAAGGGCGAATTCACCCTTGAATTTAGAAAAAAATACATTGCACTGTGTCTTAAAATAGGGCGAAACGCCATAAATTTAAGAAAGCACATTTCTTAAATTTAGACAAGCCATTTAGAATTTCGCCCTAAAATATAGAAAAAAAAGTCTAAAAAATCGCCCTAAAAAATATTAAAATATTAAAAAGACACCCCTTGTAATTCTCAAGTACGAATTCCGTGCATTCGGAATATAAAAGGGGCAACTAATATTCGGCATGCTGAGAAAATCGCCCTAAAATATAGAAAAATAATCTAGAAAACCGCTCTAAAATTTAGAAAACTAGAAAAAGACACCACATGTAATTCTCAAGTTCGAATTATCTGCTTTCGGAATATAAAAGAGGCAGCTGAATGCTTAGCATTTGACTGCGTTCTTTACTGTGACTCACGCGAGTGCTTGGTAGGTGAGTGCGATAAGATGCCTTTCGTGTTGAAGTTTCCCCGAGGTCCCGAGTTCAAGTCCCAGGCAAGGTAAAGTTAGAAATTAAAATATTGATTACTAATTACAATGTGATTTTCAGAAAGAAACTTTAGTGAACCGACAGAAAGAAAATATCCTATAAAAATAATATATAAGGGGATAAACGCTTCTTAGTGTAGTAGTCTTCTTCCTGTCCAGTCTCCCCCCACTCCCTTTCCTGCCAATAATACTTGAAAAAGTTTTTTTTCTAAGATCCAGAAAGGTTTTTCTAAAATCTATAAAGGTTTTTTTAAAATCTAGAAAATGCTTTTCTACAATTAAGAAAATATTTTCTAACTTTTAGTAAATATTTTCTTAATTTCAGAAAGTCTTTGTCTTATTTTTAGAAATAATTTTTCTAAGATATATGGCGAATCGCCTTTGATTCCTTTTTTTAAGGCGAATTTCTAAATTTTAGTGCGATTTTGACTGTTTTTTTTTTTGAGTGTGCTGTTAACACGAATGGAATGTTGTCTTATCGGATTGCACCATCAGACACGAGTGCGGCGACACGCCGCAGAGCGAAATGAAACACCATTTGTCTCTTTCCATCTTCACATTTTCTATACGTCCCTTTCTCTTTATGGTCAATATGAAATGTTTTAGTCTCGAAATGATATGAAAAAAAAGATATTTGCCAAAATATCAAATTAACCAGCCTAGATGAAATTGATTTTCAAATTGTTTTTCTCTGTGTGGGATTTGCAGATGATGTGGCGCTGATAGTGGTGGCTAAGCACATAACTGATGTCCAACGAACAGCTAACGAGACTATCAGTATAATCTATGAGTGGGTGACTCAAAATGGACTCCGACTTGCTGAACGTAAGACAGAAGCGTTGCTCATTAGCAGCAGGAAGTTGGTCGAAACAACCTGCATATTGGTAGAAAGTGACATAATACATTCAAGCCCATACCTTAAATACTTTGGCGTCATAGTAGAAAGGAGGCACGCAAGTTGTCGCATCAATCTTGCTATACGCGCCACCAGAGCACAGAGCAGGAGCAGAATCAGCATATCGCCTATGCTCGCTGAGAGTGACTTCTGCGACCGGAGAACACCACAGCTGGCAGGCGCAAAGAACAGCAACAATTGAACTGTGGCAGGAAAGGTGCTACCAATTTTCATCATAGCTACGTGGCTAAACAGACGACATGAACATTTGGATTTCTATCTGACGCAATTACTGACAGACACGGGTGCTTCAAACATCACCTCTAGAGGTTTAAGCACGAGGACGACCCAACCTGCACAGACTGTCAAAGGTCACCCAAGACGTCTGTCCGACATTCAATAAAGAAATAAATGAGTTGGCTGTGGAGGACACCAGCTGCTTGTAGCCTGGTGAGCATTATGCTTGACTCGGAAGAGAATTGGTCTGTAAGCAATATGGGTGGCCATATTAGCTTACCAAAACTGCGTCGCGCCGAATATGCGAGCAATTAAATACATAGGAGCGAACCCTTGATAAGCCTTATGGCATTACCCCCGACGAAGTTATACCGAAAGGCAGTTCCGCAGGGAAATGGGATAGGTGGAGTAAGTCAATTGAGATTAGAGTCCCACACTTCAATCGCAGTTCTGCAATTAAGTTGGCATTCGATGCTTCTACCGTCCATAAAAAACAAGTAAGGGCGCTGCAGTCGGGTGCCCCGACTACAAAATACCCCGGTTCATTTGTTTTTGAATTTGAATGTAACCGGTTTTTGTAAGAGCTATTAAAGGGTCATTCTGAAAGTAGACCACATTATTTTGTAAATTTTTTGGTTTTAGGCCCAACTAACGTCAAGCTCAATAGTTCCTCTTATAGCTCCGGTGTTATTTGTCCGATCTGATTGTATTTTTTAGAACAGATAGATATTGGGCCCTGCTTGATGTATACTAAACCACAAACAAGCTTGATCTGCTTACAGTATACAATTACCTTCATGCAAAAATTTGTGGTTCTATCTCTAATAGTCTCTGAAATCGACGCGTTCATACAGGCAGACAGATTGGCGGACGGACGGACGGAACGACGGACATGGCTATATCGACTCGTCTGTTCATGCTGATCAAGAATATAAATACTTTATCGGGTCGGAAATGTTTCCTTCTCCCTGTTACATATATTCCCATTTTTAATGTGAACTGGTATTTCAAAGTCCGGCAGGGCCAACTTCAACTTACGCTCGCGTTTATACTATCAGTGGAACTGCTGTACGAAGTTTCTGAATTAATGTCAAATGAGGGTCCTTTGCCTAAAAAGTGGAAAGATCTGCGTCATATCGGGAGAGGTAAGCACTTCTTTAATCACAATCAAGATTTTGTCGTACGTCGTCAACATGTACCAAGTTTAATAAATCGCTCGGGCTAATTGACGATTATTCTGGCATAAAGTCAAGAAATCGATGGTTAAGAATTTTAAAAAGTGACTTTAAGTATTAAAAGTAAGTACTTCAGTTAGACAAAAAATATTTTTATACCCTTGCAGAAGGTATATTGAAATTTCCGACCACATAAAGTATATATATTCTTAATCAGCATGACGAGCTGAGTCGATATAGCCATGTCCGTCTGTCCGTCTGTCTGTTTCTATGCGATTTCCGCCCTCAGTTTGAAAGCTATCACTACCAAACTTTTCACGAAGTCCTGTAATACAAATTCGCTCCACATTTGTCGAAACCTGCCGGATCGGATGACTATAACATATAGCTGTCATAGAAAACCTTTTTTGCTTTCAAAGAAAACGTCTTCAAACTTTGTATTTCTTAGTTTGCTATGATTTTGCATGATTCCACTAAGTTTGGTTAAAATCGGACATCTAAATGGTATAGCTGTCATACAAAGGTAGAGTCAGAAGAGTAGTCTTCGTAAGAAAAACTTGTTTATTTTCAGTGAAAATGTCCTTCAAATTAGTAAGAAAACGTGCTGCAAGGGACTACAAACTTCAGCCGAGCTGAAGTTGACTTACCTCTATTTATTTTTTGTATTTCCAAAGGCAACGTTTCAACAAAAAAATCAAGTAAAATAAGGAAAACAATGCATTGCTATGATAAGAAACGAAAATTTTGTTTTGTTGTTGTTGTCTACAATTTTGTTTATTGTGCTTTTAGCAGAAACATAAGATATATAGTTGTGTCCCGTGGAGTAATTCTTTTGTGGCGCATGTAGGCGCGTGCAATTAAAAATGGAAAGTTGATTGGGGGCTTACCCCTGCTATATAGTGTTTTTAATTTTTTTTGCGCTTTATCGTATAAATTGCATTTTCAGTGACGTATGTATGAAATGAGTTCTTCGTCACTTGAATCAAATCTTTATAATAGCGACTCGTACACGGCAGCTAGTTCTAATGACGAATACGATTGCGATGAATATTATTTTATTGTTTTAGATGAAGAGGAAATATAGGAAATTGTATGAATATACAAACAAAATTTCCTTACTATATTGATAAATAAATCGGTGTTTTACCTATACCATTTCAGGAAATGGTAAGGGCGGGATATTGACGAAATTTTATTTCCGAAATTCTAGTTTTACATGAGCAATAGCCCCTTTCCACTGGGCATCATTTTTAACAGCCGATGCTTTGATATGGTTGATTATTATTTGGCTAAAGGATTTGTTATTGTGTTGGCTATATTAAAATAAATGCTGCAATGTAATAATGAGCAAGCTAGTTAGACAATTCAATAAAGATTTTAAAACTTTAACTTAACCACGCCCTGTCCAAGGCAAGGAGAGTAGTGGAAACTGCTTTTAAATAATTAAAGTCCCGCCTTCGCAGAACGAGCAAGGGATTGGACAATCGTAGAGCAGAAAAATGAGGTCCACAACCCGAGGGCACCAATATCGCCAACGATTTTGATAACCTTCTAGAATTAATAAGTCGCTGTAAACAAACACATTTCTTACCTCTCTGATATTTTGGTTTTTCTGATGACACTAAAGGCATTGAGAGAAATGTCGGGAAAAATACCCAATCCACTCGTGGCGAATTTCAGAATTTTTAAGAAATGACACAAAATGATAAGAAATGAAAATGGAGAAACATGGCAGAAATTATACAATTTCCTTCATTTCTTGTCATTTCAAGAAATGATGTTTCATTTCTTTAGTGGAAATAGGCTATAACAAATACAGGGTTGCCCATATTCGACGGACCCATGTTTTTTTTAAAAAAAATCAAAGAAAAATATAAAAATTTGGCGTTGGGCAATCTTAATCATTTAATTTGTTCCAAGTAGATTTGTTTACATCAATTTTTGAATATGATATCTCTCAAATGGCCGCCTCTGGCGTTGATGGCGTATTGTGCCCTTTTTGCAGCATTTTCCATCGTTTTCGCCAACATTTCGGCCGGAATAGCGGCTATTTCTTCACGAATGTTGTCCTTGAGCTCTTCTACGGTCCTTGGCCTGTTAACGTAAACCTTTGACTTCAAATATCCCCACAAGAAGAAGTCAGGCGGCGTCAAATCGGGCGAACGCGGTGGCCAGTCCAAATCACCACTTTTCGACATCAAACGGCCCGGAAACAATTTCTTCAGAAAATCGATTGTTATGCGACTTGTGTGCGGTGGAGAGCCGTCTTGTTGAAACCAGAACTGCCTCATACGCTTTCGACGAATAATTGGCATCACAAAATTGGTCATCATGTCGCGATAACGCTCCTGGTTGATGGTAACAGCATGGCCATTTTCATTTTGGAAGAAAAACGGCCCAATGACCGTTTTCGCACTAACGCCGCACCAAACTGTGACTTTTTCGTCATGAAGAGGCACTTCTTGAATCTCCTGAGGATTTTCAGTGGCGTAAATACGGCAATTTTGCTTATTTACGGTCCCATTCAATGTGAAATTTAAATTTTTTAAAAGCACGTTGAGTTTTCACAATTGACTTGTTCTGTTGAATGTAAATTTCAACTATTTCAGAGCGCTCGCGTGGCGTGTATTGTTCCATGGTAAAAATTTGCTTGGACTGACGCTTCAAACGCGGTATGTCATTAAGCGATCTGACATCTCTGTCAAAAGTTATGGCGTTGCCAGATGGGTCCGTCGAATATGGACAACCCTGTACCCTAAACTTTAAGTGCCTAGCTTTATTTTTAGAGTGTGTGTCACATATTTGGGCTAATCGCCCATAGTGCATTGGCTAATTTTATTAATAAGATGTACAATGCGGACTACTTTTAAGTGGCCCTTGCGACACAAAGCCAAAGCTTGTTACCACCAAGAGGAGAAGTTACCAACGCGCAACTCGTGAGCGGGAAGTAAATGTATAAAATAAAGTTCGCTACCGGCTAAATATGCTACTAAGCTAACTTCATCCGTCGTAAATATTTTCAAAAATAATATTTTTCGCGCAACGACCCATTTTCCGACCGATCGTTCCTATGGGAGCTATATGATATAGTAATCCGATTTGGGAAACAATTTGTAGAATTAGGTGAGAGCATGTGAAAAAAACTAAATTAAAAATTTCCGGATGATAGCATTAAAAACTAAAAAGTTTTTCTAACCGAGACCGTTTTTCAGACCTATCCTATCAGACCTAGTTGTCCGATTTTCACCAAACTTGGCAGAATTATAAAAAAAAAGTATAGAAAACGTATAATTACAAAGTTTGGAGACGTTTCCATTGAAAAGGAAAAAATAAAACTAGTTTTCCGACCCATTGTTCCTATGGGAGCTATGAGATATAGTCATGCGATTCGGTCGGCTACGACATATTAGTAGCGTGCAGCAAAAAGAAGACTCAGTGCCAAATTTCAGGTCAAAAGCTTCAAAACTGAGAGACTAGTTTGCGTAGAAACAGACAGACGAACGGACCAAGCTCAATTGACTCAGCTAGTCATCCTGATCAAGAATATATATGGTTTATGGGGTCGGAAATGAATATTTCTATGCGTTGCAAGTTTCTGGTCACAATTATAATACCCTTTGTATAAAAAGGCAAGCTAACTTACTCGCCTGTTGATGCTGATCATGAAAATATGTACTTTATGAATGCATTTCGACCTGGACAATAATCTTGTGCACAAGGGTCAGCCAGCAGAGCCTATAATTAAAGCGATGTTCGCATTTGTGTTTGAGTTGTCGTCATATTAGACAGTAATAAGCAGAGCCAAAATGATAAAAAAAAAAACCAATAAACAATCATGGGCCGAGCCAACCTAGCACTAATTTAGAAATTACAAATAATATTAATTTTAAAATATTGTCGTACAACATTTAAGGGCTTAAGATAGGTCCGGAGACGCTGAAAATTTTCTCGGATCCCATCTAATTACAATGCTCAGAGAATACGCTGCAGAAAATTCTCAGAGCACATTTTCAGAGCGGGTACGGAGACACCACAAATGCGCTCTGAGAATGAGCGTGGCCTGCCAACTCGTTTTTTGGCCAAACAGCTGATAAATTCTCGCAGGGGGTTATAGAAATTATGAAACATGTTTGATAATTGTCAAAGGTAACTACGAGAATAAAAAAATTAAAGCAAAAACCACAAAAAAACAAAACCAAAGTCATTTGGAGAAATTCTCCAAAGCATATCAAGAAGAAATTTGATCATTTCAGTGTACTGCTAAATAAAAATGTGATAGGGTGAGTGCTTAAAATGCATCTAAATGCACATGGATAACAAAAATTTGTGGTTTTTTAAAAAAGCCATTTCATGTCCGATTTTGGTGTTTGCGGGCTTTTCTTAAAGTAAATTAAATACTTTAAGTTCGAATTTTAAAAAAACACAAATTTTTGTTATCCATGTGCATTTAGAAGCATTTTAATTCCGATAAATTGTTTAATTTACCAAAAAATTTGATTTTTTTCGTACATTTGAGCCCATAGCAATAAAAGCACTCACCCTATCACATTTTTGTGTGAAAACCAAACTTTTGGCCAAGTGTTTTCTTTTAAAAATTTTTGAGCACTTTTCAATCAGTGCAAATATAACAAAGTTATGTGAGTTTAAGTAGATGCATCTTGTGAAAAAATCGAAAAAAACGGCTTATCGATAATATCTTGATAACTATTCGATTGATTTTTTTTCATGTCGATTTTCGAGCTCAGCTGACCAAAATACTTTAGGAAAAGTTGGTTGGGGGAAGATCGACTTCCATTTTGTCGATCAGTGTCTGAGTACCTTTAGTACTGAGATTAAAAGAGGTTAAGGCCTTTTATTAGAGTTGTTTCAACTAGTTTTAAGGAGAAAATGAAAGAAAAATGCTTTTTTTTTCCAACTTTTCCAACTTTAGGGCTTTTGAGCGATCTCAAAACATTCATCAATCTGAGTGAGACTTTATATTTTTTAGTTTTACATCAAATCGAATGATTTTGTTCTATGATAGCTAGAAAAAAACAACTTTTCTAAAAGAGGGCCACCCTAATGTATATTTATTGAGTTGCTGGTCTCTGGATGCCAGAAGAATCATGTTGCCAGGGTTCAGACCCAGCTTTACTATTGACATAATTGTTAAGCTTATCTCGAACATCTTTAAAATTAGTATGAATGCGGCCACGGTTTTTTGGCAGATAGGTGAGTGGTATTTCGCTGTCCCTTGAGGATCTGTGCTGAGCTGGACTTGTCCGTAGTAGGAGGTTGTAGAGTGAACAGCAAGCTGCAAAAATCCTTTTAGCATTGGTTGGCCTACACAACAACATACGTTGCACTGCCTTCCATTTGGAGCACAATACGCCGATCGCATTTCAATACAACAACGAGCTCTGCTTAGCCTGTAATTGAATATGCGTTCGTCCACAGCCAGTTTTCGGGAACCGTAGGGTTTCAGAATCCGTTTATGTAGAGGGAATGCATCATCCCCTACGATGAAGTACGGAGTTGATTCTCCATTTAGAATGATGTCCTCCGGAAACTCCAGACAGCCATTCCATAAATCTTTTTCGCGTCCTTTGCTGCCTCTTTCCTGCAAATATGGGCTTTCCTAAAATTTGGGGCGTTGCGTCCATTCATTCCATTCACATCATTATCCTCCATCGCCATGCAAAATGCCCCCATAAAAATAAACATGGCATTCCCCAAAGCCTCCGCATTCATCAGTCTTCATTTTAAATTTTCACAAAAAGATTAACTTGGTAAACAAACAACAGCTGATCGGTACAGAGTGAGCGTTTCATAATCAGTGACATTTTGCTGATTTCCGGTCACACTACAGTCTCAGAGGCCGCTCTGAGAATAATGAAACAATTCTCGCTGCGAGGAAATTCTCAGCGTCTCAGTACCTAGCATTAAGAGCAAACTCATCCAGAATAACTTTTCAAATTGATTAAAAGTTATCAGATATTTTTTTTCGCTTGAGAAATTTATTTAATGTGGTACTAATGAGCTTCAGCACTATTTCCCGAATTTCGGGCTTTACTGGATTTCGGCAGTGCCTTCATCGAATTCACAAAGAGCTTAAACATGCGTCAAATTGCACATTTAAAATATCGTCAACAGAATAGTCCTCGAAATTGATGGACCTCAAGGGAAGTCATATGTACAGGGTGGTCCATCGAGTGTTTGGAATTTAAACTATTCATAATTTATTTATATATACTGATATTTAGTAAAAACTTTGACATTTACGAAATGGGTCACTATTCGCTTGAAGAAAGTTCGGAAATATTAAAAACATATTTCCATAGTGGTGAGTCCTCGACTGAAACTGTGCGAAATTTGAAAAAACATTAAAAAAAAATATGTTCCGAAAACTCAATTTGTGGATCAGTTCGTAAGGCGAGTTCGTGAAACTGGAATGATGGTGGATTAACCAACCAGAGTACGTATTTGTCCGGTGCGCTCGACCGAAAACATTAATGCGGCTGCTGAAAATGTGCTTGAACAACCACCGACGTCAACTCGCCATTGATCTCAACAGTTGGACATTTCGCGCACTTCTTTGATGCGAATTTTGCATAAAGACATTGCCATGAAGCCACACAAAGTTCAATTGGTACAGCAGCTAAAGCCAATTGACCATGCGAATTGTCTTCTGCTGCCTATCTTCAAAAATCAAATAATCAGCAAATATGGAGATGTGAATTGGCCGCCAAGAAGCTGTGATCTGACACCGTTAGACTATTATCTTTGGGGAGCGGTCAAGGACAAATGTTTTGCAAACAATCCTGAAACAATTGATGAGTTGAAGAACGAGATTCGAGTTGCTATTCGAGGGCTACTGCCAAGTCAGCCGTGGTAAATGGACCACCCTTTAGTTCCTACGTACCTAAATTGCACAATCTGGTCAGATGATTTTGATACGCTTTTTAATTTTTTTCTTGCAGGCCGAAAAAGAAAATATCAAGATAGTCGGTGACATAAATGGAGAGGAACAAGCGGTAACAGAGAAACGAGCGGATAGCTAATTGCCATCCAGCAGAAGAGCTACAAAAGATAAAACAACAGATTCAAAAGGCATGAGAATTTTAGATTTGAGAGATAGCTTTTTTAATCCTCAATGGAAGAACCCAAGGTGATCCCACTATTAAATTTACCTTTATTCGAGGCCAAGCATGCACTACCATAGACTACTGTATGATCCAGGGAGAGTGGCACAACCTCGTTAAAGATGTATCGATAAAAGATTGAATTTTCTCGGACCACATGCCTCTTGAAATAGAAGTCCGCACAATCGCACAGCCCACGGTGCACGGCCACAAGCTTCTTCCGAAGTTGAAGTGGATGGGGAGGTATCAAAGCGAGTACTCAACGAAGTTGGAGAATATTATAAAAGGCTCATATTAATGCCCGCCAGAGGAAAGCATTCATCGTCTGACCGTTGCCATACAGGATGTAGCTAAAGCTATGTAGAAGCCCAGACTCACCGACTTTAAGAAACCCTGGTTTAAAAAGGATTGCGACAAGGCAAGCTCGATGCGCTGGCTAAGGGAGTCTACTCGCACCAACGCTCCAGAAAGTAAAGCAAACTATCAAAGGGAAAACAGGGCATTTAACGAAATATGTATGGAAAAACATCGCACCTTTTATCAAGACCTTGAGCGGGCCATAGTTAGTATTAGAGGCAGAAAAATTTATGGGGAATGGTAAAGCAAATAAACGGATCAGCAGGAAGAAAAGTAATTCATGTCACATCCGAAAAACTTCCGGGTTACTACAGAGCGCTGTTGTACAACGATATATTAACACCATAAATCAGGGACCTGCCGATTGTGGAAATCTCAGATATGAACCGTCAAATCTCAATTGCAGAGGTGCGTTACCAATACTACAAAATAAACGCATCATGAATCATTTAGGAAGCTATAGAGTCGAGGGTCTTAAAAAACAGAGGCTATTAAGCTTTTTTCTAGATTTTTATACCCTTGCAGAGGGTATATTGAAATTGTTCAGATGTTTGTAACGCATAGAAGGAAGAATTTCCGACCACATTAAGTATATATATTTTTGATCAGCATGACGAGCTGAGTCGATATAGCCATGTCCGTCTGTAAATTTTGAATAGCCCATTGATACAACTCTTTAGGGGTTTGTTAATATTCTAATTTTTGTGGGCTTATGTTTTGATTCTCTGAATTCCGCCTTCAACGATTTGAGAATACTATTGTCCTCAATATCCTCCGGAGACAAACTGAACAGTTTAACACAAATGGTCTTGCACTTTTCAATCGAATAAGTCTTTTCAGCCAACCTTTTCTTGCTTATAGGAGAAGATCCAATTAGGTTTAGCCCCTGATTTATATGATCAATTGCTGCACCGGTAATTTCCTTAAATAATGTTGGACTCGTAGGAATATTGTTGTTTAAGTCACTACCATTTTCAGCAACAACATTGTTTCCCAAATCAGCAAATTTTCGGGTCTACAATATCATAGAGGACATGTTATTATTATTTAAAAATTAAGAATTGGTTTTTAATACCTTCAGTGTATACTTCCGCAGAGCACAGACTTCCAGTCGGCACGCATTGCAAATTTTTAGCTGAAGTGATGACTTTGAAATAGTTTTCTGCAACAATCGTAGATGTGTCTTCGACACCTTTCTCAGACCTCCTTTTGGATGACTTTCTTTTTTGAAAGGATTAAAACATCTATCCGGACGCAATTTTAATATGTTTTTTCTCTTTCATCAAATGTAGTACTCAAATCGCTTTTCCGCTTTTAAATAGTATGACCAAACTTTCAAATGTCAAAGGGGTCAAGAGCCAGTGTTAGTAACGGTCAAAAACTGGTTGTTGATGGCTGGCTGGATGGATTGTTATTAATAATTTTACGGAATTTGAATCATTTTTAGCAGAATCTTCAACAAATATATATATTTACTTATAAAAAATAGATATTGTGAGTTTTAGTCTCAAAATTTTGCAAAAAACAACAAAAACCAATTTTTGGCCGATCATTCCTATGGGAGCTATATGATATAGACGTCCGATCTGCTTAATGTTGACATTTTTGCAAAGCTTAATAAATATAAAGACCACTTGTCAAGTTTCATTAATATATTAATATATAATGAAACTGACTACGTGGGGAATTTTTTTATTAGGGCATATTTTAATTTGTTTATAACTTCATTAATTAATATCTTTTTAACTATAAAAGTCTCCATTTTTTGGAAGGTACCGTAATTTAGGTTATGCCTAGAGCAATAAATTGTATATTCTTAAAAGCTATATCATGGTGGTTAACACTGAGAGAAAATTATATGTAAGTTTTAGCAACAATTATTTAATATTATTAAGTAATGAAAATCTTTACTAAAATAAGATCTTAGTAGGTGCAGTAAAATACTATTCAGCAATATCAATCCGAGACCTGTCCGATAATCACAAGCCGAGAAATTAATTTTAAAAAAAACCCTTTTTTTCACTTTTTAGTTTTTTGCGATTTTTGAAATTGTTTTTAGAATAAACAAAAATTTGTTGGGCAAAACTGTAAATTAAGTTTTGGTGGGCATGTCGAGATCTAATTTCGAACAAAATTTGGTTCAAATCAAAAATGGTGAGTCCGGAAACCGATCGAGTTGGAAAAGAATGACCCATAGGTGTTGTTGTGGTTGTTGTTTGAGTGGTGAGCAGCAGCAATAATGATAGATCTAAGGGGTTGAACTAATTTTTTAATGTCGTCTTCGCTGTTGCGCTCTTCTCGATTTGACTGCTGATATAGTAGTGGTAAAAATAGTTTTACTTTTTATACCCTTGCAAAAGGGTATTATAATTTTGCCCAAAAGTTTGCAACGCATAGAAATATTCATTTCCCTTCCCGTACCTATATATATTCTTGCTCAGGGTGACGAGCTGAGTCGATTGAGCTTTGTCCGTCTATCTGTCTGTCCGTCTGTCTGTCCGTCTGTCTGTCTGTCTGTCCGTCTGTCTGTCCGTCTGTCTGTCCGTCAGTCTGTCCGTCTGTCTGTCCGTCTGTCTGTCCGTCTGTCCGTCTGTCTGTCCGTCTGTCTGTCCGTCTGTCTGTCCGTCTGTCTGTCCGTCTGTCTCTCCGTCTGTCTGTCTGTCCGTCTGTCTGTCCGTCTGTCTGTCCGTCTGTCTGTCCGTCTGTCTGTCCGTCTGTCTGTCCATCTGTCTGTCCGTCTGTCTGTCCGTCTGTCTGTCCGTCTGTTTGTCCGTCTGTCTGTCTGTTTCTACGCAAAATAGTCTCTCGACCGGATCGGATGACTATATATCATAGCTCCCATAGGAGCTAAGAAAAACATTTTTCTTTTCAATGGACACGTCCCCACACTATAAGTTCCAAGGTTTTCTATGCGATTTTTTAATTCTGCAAAGTTTGATGCAAATCGGACAACTATATGGTATAGCTGCCATACAAAAGATAGGTCTAAAAATAGAGGAAAGTTAACTTCGGCTCGGCCGAAGTTTGTATACCCTTGCAGCACGTTTTCTAACTAATTTGAAGGACATATCCACTGAAAACATACAAGTTTTTCCCAATAAGACTACTTTTCTGACTACTTTTGTATGACAGCTATACTATATAGATGTCCGATTTCAACCAAGTTTGGCAGAATTATGGAAATGCATTAAAAACTAAAAGTACGGAGATTGGAGACGATTGCATAAAAAACAAAAAAGTTTTTCGACCGATCGTTCCTATGGCAGCTATATGTTATAGTCATCCGATCCGGCCGGTTCCGACAAATGTGCAGCGTATTCGGACCAGAAGACTTCGTGAAAAGTTTGGTGGCGATAGCTTTAAAACTGACGGAGGAGATAGCATAGAAACAGACGGACAGACGGACATGGCTATATCGACTCAGCTCGTCATGCTGATCAAAAATATATATACTTTTGCGGTCGAAAATGCTTCCTTCTATGCGTTACAAACATCTACACAATTTCAATATACCCTCTGCAAGGGTATAAAAAGCAGTCTTGGTTAGGAAAACTATTTTGTTTTGATTGATCCTAAAATTTTGTATTTGTTTGTTTCACATGCTTTCACTTAGTTCTACAAATTTTTGTCGACATCGGATGACTATATCATATAGCTCCCATCCGAACGATCGGTCGGAAAATGGGTCTTTGTAGGAAAAGATTATTTTTGAAATATTTAAGCGAACACTTGCAAGGGTATAAAAACATCGGCACAAACGAAGCTTAGCTTTCTCCTTTTTTATTTTTTTTCGTTTTACGGTTTTTTTGTTAAACTTCAACTCTCGTTTACAATTCTTCAGATAAAACAAAAAACTATTAAACAATACAAAAATAAAGGATTGGCTTGTAGCCTTTTTTACAAAACTTTAAATATATATTTATTAATAGAATAAAAATTGTCTCGTATAAAGCGCTGCTTATAAGCAGAAGTCTCTTTAATAAATCAGATCCAGTTGTTTACGTTTAGAATCAGAGTTTGAGATCAGCTGCTCCTCCAGCAGGAGGTTTCAGTAAAAATTTTCAAGGGTGTGTGCCAGACGATTTTAGGGTTGGTCAAACGTTGCTGACGTGCTAATGTATCCAAAGTGAGATCTCATGGTATATGTGATAAGTGAAGGAAGTCCAGATTCTAGTATTACGTGGTAGGCGAAAAACTTTTTTGATGAAGTAACTTTGGAGTCTTTTTAGTTCCTCGTATGTCCTTATGCCCCACATTTGAGAAGCATAACACAAGATTGAACGGGCAGTGGCTTCAAACATTTGATATTTTACGCTACGTTTTGATAGAATCTCTAGTTTTTGACTGCATGTGGTCGCTCAGAGTAATACCCATATATTTAAAGGAGGTAATTGCTGAATTCATGTGACATTTCTTATTTGCAGCAATGCGACCTCTGTTGTGTCTTACGACGTTGATTTTAGTTTTTCCGCGTTGACTTCCAGACATACAGTTAATCTAACATATGTTGCAGGGCATTTGGAGAGTTTGTCATTTGGACTAAATCGTCAGCGTACATCAAGAGTTTCACAGGCGACCCTCCAATAAAAATTCCACCCTTAAGAGTCGTTGATAAGTCAACTAAAAATAGCGCAATCAAGAGCGGACTTTACAGGCATTACTGCTTGCCATTTATACTGATGTTGAGTTGGGTTCGTATAGTGCTTGAATAAACGTTAAAAACTCTGATTGGTAATTATCTAGTATAGCGGCCTACTCTCAGAAAATTCCAAAAAAAATTCACTTCGATAGATCGCGAATTATGAAGAATTTTTATGCAGAAAAAACGCGAGGGTCATCCATGGTTTCTTTTTTAACGAATTTTAAAGTTGTAATTTTTTCCCATACAAATACATGCTTGATCACATATACTTTTCGAATTCTGTTTGTTTTTATACCCGTTACTCGTAGAGTAAAAAGGGTATACTAAAGTCGTGCAAATGTATGTAACAGGCAGAAGGAAGCATCTCCGATATCATAAAGTATATATATTCTTCATCAGCATCAACAGCCGAGTCGATATAGCCATGACCGTCTGTCCGTCCGTCCGTCCGTCCATCCGTCCGTCCGTCTGTATGAACACCTATATCTCAGAGACTAGAAGAGCTAGAGCAACCAAATTTTATACGTAAGCTATTATTGTCTGTAGGCAGATCAAGTTTGTTTCAAATTTTGGCCACTCCCCCTCCCGCCCCCGCAATAAAAAATATTGAATAACTCCCACAATTTTTAAGATATCGAGCTCAGATTTTGCAGTGTAGTCTATGTGGCCAATATCTACAATCTCACAAATTTTCACAAGGATAATAAATGGCCGAGTTAAAAAATGTTGCATACTTATCCGAGCTGAGCTGAGTAACGGGTATTTCGAAGCCGGGCAGGGCCGACTTTAACTTACGCTCTCGTTTCAAATAAATATATGAAAAATATTATTTTCCTATGACTAAGGGGAACATTTGCTTGAATTTCAATGCGAAAGTGAGGAAATCTTGACACCTATTTGATCTGTTTTGAACTCTTTTCCACGCCACCTATTAATGTAAAATTCAAGGCGCGTTTTTTTTAACGTGGTTTCCCTATGAGGCCTACTCCACGTAAGCTCCAGAAGGGCGTTTTTTTTAACGTGGTTTCCCCAAGAGGCCTACTCCACGTAAGCCACGTTTTTTTTTAAGTGGTGTCCCCTAAGGAAGGGCCTAATCCACTGTCGTCTTCCCCGTGCACTTCCTCTTCCTCCTATGAATTAATATTTTATGTTCATAATTCGCGATCCATCGATGAATATTTTATTGTACTCATCAAAGTAAAATAAAATTTAAAAAAAAACACGCGATTTTTTGAAAAAAAAATTTCTCGTTACTCACCTCAGAAAAATGAATGTCATTAACTATGTTTTCTTTTTTGGGATTATATAACTGACCAATAGCCAGGAAGATGTTAAGGATCCTATCCTTGTGACTTGGGAATCGTTTGTAAAACATAAACTTGGCCAAATATCCGGAAAGTGCATTTTTTTTCGCCCAAAATGAGGCAACTTGGCCTTCACGTCCCGCCACAGCCTTTCTATGTTTTGTGTGTGTGCTTGTGTAGAGGGATCCACAAAGTTTTTGGATGACCCCCGCGTTTTTTCTGCATGAAATAATTCGCGGTCCATCGAGGAACATTTTTTTGGAATTTTTTGTACCCTCTGATTAAACTCCAATGCAGTTTAGCTTATAAATCAGGTTGCTTACTTCATTGATATAACCACGAGGCTCTAACTTGAAAATTGTGGCTATGGCAGTTTTTTGCGGCTAAATGTTATTATTGTACATTTGATTGACTTTAAATGCAAATGTTAGATCACGTAGTCTTTAAATATTTCCTAGAAACATTTCGTGTATAAATCTAGCCTGGCATAAATTTAAATTCATTTTTCTGGGACTAACCCCCTGTACCTTTGTCCATCAAGCTGATATAAATGCCACGAAATATATGAAAATAGAAGGGTCTTTGGACTATATGCTAAAGTGGTTTCAGTTAAAATTCGACCACCGCAAAGCAAAAAAAAACATGGAAAACACATTTTCCTCTATTTCTCTAAAACAAAAGCTGATAGAGCCAAGCCGAAACCAGTTTTTGTAATTTTTCATCGACGATGCTCCAACATTCCAAAATGTTGATTTTGTTCCCCAGTGTTCGGGCTTAACACGCTGTAACTTTGCTAATGATCCTGTCAAAAATGCAACTAAATTTGTTCAATTAGTGCATTTGTAAAACTATATGATTAGATGGGGTCAAAAAATATCCGACAAGAACAATGGCTCGTAACAGATGGATTAGTTTGACAATATTGCTATAAATCAAGAAATATTATACTTTGAAGGTAAATTTCGACACCATTGGCAATACTAATACCGAGTGTTACATTTTATTCAGATGTATTGATATGTTTACTACCCTGGAGGCTTCAGAAAATCAGCAGTTAATGAGAAGTGTGGCTTAAAAAAGTTCTAAAACGGTCAAAAGTCGGTACAATGGTTTTTCGCCAATATCTTAGAATCGGAAACTACGATATGACTGTGACGTGTCATCTCGTGTTCAGCATGCTTTTGTCTACAGGAATCAATTAAAGATGCTCAGGATACTCACAAAATACTCAATTTGTAGAACTGTGTAATCAATGAACAAAATCTCAAACAAAAATCTCAATTTGTAGAACTGTGTAATCAATGAACAAATTAAGCATACAAAAACTGCCCCCACTCTTATCAGCACCATATTTAAAAATGAGATAACCATCAATGAGAAACTCACTCTCATAAATTTTTAGTCTGATAGGCGCTATTGCAGTGGAATTGTTAGAATGTTAAGTCAAACAAGTTTCTTTTCAAGAACGGCTTAAGAACGGCTTAAGTTTTTTAGCTCAAGGATCTTTGGGGATAGGTTTTTTGTGGATAAAAGGCGGACGAGGGGGAAATTTTCCAAATATGAAACAAACTTGATCTGCGTACGGCATAAGTCTACCTTCATGCAAAAATTTGTTGCTCTGTCTCTTATAGTCTCTGAGATCGACGCGTTCATACAAACAGACAGACGGACAGACGGACATGGCTATATCGACTCGGCTGTTCATGCTGATCTAGAATATATAAACTTTATGGGGTCGGAAATGTTTCCTTCTCCCTGTTACATACATTCGCTCAACTTCATGATCCCCCTTTTCCCAATTTCAATGGGAACAGGGTATAAATAGTGTTTTCTTTTTAACACTGAAATTTTTACTAAAACCAGGGTATTGGACTAAACTTAGAACATTAATATTCCTGCATAAGATTTTAACAACTAGAGAGCCTTACTGTTTATTTGCAAATTTACAGCTTGTGTTATCAAGAGGGAGCAACAATTTAGTCAGAAATCGTGTCAAACTCGCGAGTCATGACGATCAATTTTTTATACAGGCAGTTCGCTATTGAAATGATTAACCTTTCAGTATTAAGAGCAAAGGATCGCCACGCATTTTTAAGTTAAATTATTTGACTATTTACAGGCACACTAAATTTCTAACTCAATTTAATTCAATCTATTTAATTTTTATAAATTATAAAAACAAAATTAATTCTTAAGCAATATTATGTTGTAAGACCAGTCAGCCCAAGGAATCAGCTAGCGACATAGTAAAACGGCATCTTACCGTAGCTATCGTCGACAAAAGCGACCCTAACGGCAAGATGACGCCCGAGCAGTGGAAGCAAGTAGAGGAGAAGCTATTCGAGGAAATTTACAAAAAAAAATGGAGGACCCAGCGGCGCAACCTGTAGCGTTTGACGGAGCAGGCTGGCTGTATGGAGTCAAAATGCTAAGATGCAAGGACGACCCCACCCTTAAGTGGGTCTTAAGCGTCGTTGCAGACATGGGAAGGCTGGAGGAGAGTGCCCAGCTGGAGGTTGTGGACAGAACTTGCATTCCGTCCGTTCCGGAGGCGAAAGTACTCTTTCCACGGGCTACACCAAAAGGAGCAGGCGCTGTAACTCCTACAGTGGCAGAATCCTGATGTGCCAACTGGAAACTGGAAGGTACTGCATGTTGCGAAGCCCGACAAAAACGGGCAGCACGTGGTCCTCCAGATCAACAAGGAGGCCGCGGATCTGCTTTACCGTGCACCAACGTCTCGAGAAACGCCACCCCGAGGACACTAATGACCACACACTGGAGGCTGGAGAGGTGGAGCACGACCTCGGCATCGACATGATGGTCGAAAAAGCCAGGAGCCTCGATGTTACGGGGGCAGTACAGTCTGCTGAAGAAGACAAGGATGGCGATACAACCTTTCAGGCTGACCCATCGGGACCGGAGGATGCGGACACCAGTCATGCAGTTGAAGGTCCTCCAGGTCAACTTGCATAAGATCGAGATCGCCTCGGCGGAGCTCCTTCTAACCTTGGAGGAAGGGCCCGCAGATGTGGCTTTAGTTCAGGAACCTTGGATAGCGGCGGGAAACAAGGTCTCCGGGCTAAAGTCACAAAACTACAACATCTTTTACCCCTCCCCAGTAAGTAGAGCAAGGACTGCCATTCTGGTAAGAAAAGGCTCTATGCGTATTTAATGACTTATTACAGCACGGACGACCTCACTGTTGTGGCCTTAGAGGGTGGCAGGGACGAGCCAATTCTTATGGCGTCCTGCTACATGGCGCATGAGCGAGTGGCACCACCGGCTGAACTCGGAAGACTGACGGCGGAGGCAAGCTACAAGAAGCAACCCTTCGTCATCGGAACGGAAGCCAACGCAGACCACACTGTGTGGGGCAGCCCGGACATCAACGACAGAGGTGAGTTTTTTTTTACGTTTTATTATACGAACCAATCTAAGTGTAGAAAACGTTGGAGACGTACCCACATATGTGGGACCAACCTCGGCCAACGTCCTAGACTTAACCATGACCTTAGGGAACAGTACTCAGGCGTCAGAATGGAGAGTTCTTGATAAACCCTCCTTCTCCGACCACAAGTACATCCAGTTCAAGATCCAATTCGACTATTGACAAACTGAAAACGTCTATAGGAACCGCCGGAATACCGAATGGGTGAAGTACCTTAAGACAGTGGAATCAAAACTGCCGACGTCAACGCCCATCTGCTCGGTGGAAGATATTGAACAGTCCGTGAAGACGCTCACTGTCAATATCATCGAATCATACAAAACCTCGTGTAGGCTCACAGTTACAAAAAGGAGAACCAGACCCCCCTGTTGGACCCCGGAACTGAAAGCGCAGAGGAAGGAATACTTCAAACTCGCCAAACAATCGGATTATTCAAAAAAGAAGTAAGGAAGGCAAAGCACCATTCATGGAGAACCTTCTACTCCAGCATAGAGAAGGTCTCGGAAGCAGCAGCTTTCAAAGCAGCCACCTATGCAGAGTCAACTATAAACGGACGAAGGTCACTGGACAGAAAGCAACAAGGAAACTACATGCGCTCTTCTCGATGCGCACTTCTCGGGCTGCACTATAGTCACCGAGCCAGATACGCTTCAGGACTTAAACACTCAACAAACTAACATCCCAACCAATTTAGTCACTCCAGGAAAAATCCGATGGGCGATCGACTCGTTCGCGAGCTACAAGTCCCCCGGACTGGATGGCATAATTCCCGCCATGCTAAACACGACCAACGGGTTAGTCGTACCATGGCTACAGTCCATTTTTGAAGACTGCCTGGGGTGGGGCTATGTCCCTGTGGCCTGGAGGACAGCACTTGTTGTGTTCCTAGCCAAAGCGGGGAAATGCAGTCACGTGCAGCCAAATGACTACAGGCCTATGAGCCTCACTTCATTCCTGCTTAAAACAATGGAAAAATTACTTGATCTCCACATAAGAGAAGGCATGAACCTGACCTTGGAGAACAACCAACACGCATACACGAAAGGGAAATCGGTGGAAACAGCGCTACACTCCCTAGTAGCCACCATCGAGAAAGCAATGTACCATAAAGAGAATGCCTTGGGAGCAATCCTTGATATATCTGGTGCATTCAACAACGTCTCCACGGAGGCGATAGTACGCAGCCTAAGAGCTGTATCAATACATAAGGCTTTGGACTCGTGGATATACAACCTGCTGAGCTGCAGAAGGGTACAAACCGAGTGGGGCACCACAACCATGACGAAGGAGGCACACGGCGGCACTCCTCAAGGCGGAGTACTGTCGCTCCTTCTATGGAACCTTGTGGTTAACGAACTGCTTAGGAAATTCCGCAGGAAAGCTCCCAGGATAACCGCATATGCCGACGACATATGCATAATTATCGTGGGAAAATGTCCATCGACTCTCAACTCAATCATGAACTCTACACTCAAAGAGATACTAAAATGAGCCACAGAAGCCGGACTTGGTATTAATGCGGAGAAGACAGACCTCATTCTCTTTACCAAGAGATACAAGGTACCGCAATGGATTCCACCAAAGATAAATGGAATATTATCCAAAGAATAACGTTAAATAACTTGGAGTAGTAGTCGATAGTTAACAGTCATCTAAGCCAAATGTGAAAGTACGAGTGAAGAAGGCCACCTACGCACTATATGAATCCCAGAAGATGCTGAGTAGCACTTGGGGCCTATCACCAAGTCGGATGCATTGGCTCTTCATTTCAGTAATACGACCGATACTGCTACACGGTATACTGGTTTGGTGGCAAGCCATGGAGAAAACCACATACCTTAAGCTGATGGAGAAGACCCAGCGACAGGCGCTGGTCTGTATTACGGGGGCGCTGAGGTCCACTCCAACCAAAGCATTAGAACACATCTTAGGTGTCAACCCTCTGGACATCCAAGCACGCCTTCTGGCACAAAAAATCGACCAACGTCTATGTGCGGCAGTCACCATGGCAATACAAAGCTATGGACACAGCATAGTTGGTAGAGAGATCAATAGTAGCACTGACTACATTATCGCAAAGATCAACTCAATATGCACATCAGCACTATAAAGACCAGAAGACTGGCGTACAGGACTGGCCCTAGAAGCAATGCACTTCTTTACAGACGGCTCAAAGATGGACATAGGAGTCGGAGCCGCCGTATACTGTGCAGAGCCAGAAGAAACCTCTCATACAAACTGCCAAACCACTGCACCATATTCCAGGCGGAAGTCTTCGCAATATGGAAAGCAGCGGAGTTGGCGGAAATTCACGCTCCATACAACCAAATAAATATCTACGTGGACAGCCAAGCGGCAATCAAGGCAATGCAAGGACCCTCCATCAACTCCAGAAATGTCCTGGCGAGCAGGAAAGCACTATATTCCCTCAGCATGTTCAGAAAGGTGCAAGTTTACTGGACTCCCAGCCAACGGAGCGTCGATGGAAACTAGATGGCAGAAAGCCGGAGTCGTACTCGACCAAGAAGAAACACTAAACATACCTATCTCAACAGCAAGATGGAGAAGATAGCAGAGAAAGAAGCAGAGGTTAGGTGCAAAAAACACCAGCGGATGCAGAATCTCTAAAATTATGTGCAAGACAAGAGACATAAAACTTACGCACTATATGCTACTGCTCCAGAGAAGAGACTGCAGGCTGCTTATTGGCATACTAACGGGACACTACCTAGCAGCCGCTCATGCGATAATGATAGGCATAACGACAGAGGAAACCTGCAGGAAATGCATGGAACCTGGAGTCGTAGAAACTCTAGAACATCTAATTTGCAGCTGCCCAGCAATTGCCACGATAAGATTAAAAATTTTGCACACCCCATGGTTCTCTTCTTTGGAGGAAGCGGCTAAGATCCCCCCAAAACAATTATATGCATTTGCCAAAACGTTTTTTTTTTGCAAAAAGTCGAATTTTAAAGATGGAAAATTGAAATTTGGAAAATTTGCGGCTCATATTGTTTGTGAGTTTTTAAATTTTTTTTGCGCTGCGACCTCGCCTGCCTTGCCGCCTACATAATAGAACTTCATTTAATATAAAAGCTAATGATAAATCGAAATATAATTTTATTTTCATCTTTTTATACTCTGTACCGTAGGTACCATTAAAGAATATTCTTGATCAGCATCAACAGCCGAGTCGATATAGCCAAGTCCGTCTGTCCGTCTGTCTGTCCGTATAACCGCACAGATCTTAGAGATGGCAAGAGATATAGGTTTGACATGTATGGGACATATGCTTCTTATGTCTGTAGACAGATCAAGTTTATTTTCAATTTTGGCCACGCCCCCTCCCGCCCTCGTAATTTAGAAAAAAACGTCATATATTCCACAGTTTTAAATAAAGATGGTTCGTTCCTTCTGGACATATTTAGTAATTAGGATAACTTATCGATCCGCCAAATGGCGAAGATCGGATTAACGGTTGTCAAGTTATGAACAAAATTGTTCTTGTTTTTTTTTTAAAGTTATGTATGATAAATTATTTTTCAAAAAGAATGAATTTGTGCAATATCTATTGTGAAAAACAGAAGTTATTTTTATTAAAGTACTATCCATAATTATTACAAATCTATTAATATAAAATTTGCATTACATTTATGTGTTTGTTCATTTTATTTTGTTATTGTTATGTCTACATAAATTAATATTTGAAAGTTTTATAACATTAATAAATATTCTACTTCTAGATCAAAATCAAAATGTTCTTTACTTTCAAGCTCGTCTTCATCTCCATATGTCTGGTCTACCACTTCAAATGTTGGCAACTTTAAAAGTGCAATAATTTCTTTTGGCAGTTTGTGTGCTTTTGAAGTCTATTGTGAAGCGATGCTTGATAAATAAGGATCAGAATAATCTAAAGTACGGTGAAATACGTCTGTTAAGGTGTTGATTCGGCTATTTTTCCTGGCGTGTGAAATCCTATCACGGTTATAGTATTTGTTCCGAGCCTCAGATGCGTTTTCATCTAAGCATCCAAGAGGAAGTACGTATGACTCAATAATCTGTGCACCGTGAACTAAAATCTTGTGGACCGTAGCGGTCGTTGGTTGCATCTTTGATCTGTAAGCATCATTTTGAGGGCCGAAAATGATCTTTCAACACTCACTTGTGTTGCAGGAGCCGAGTGCACCACTTTGGCCACGTCCCAATACTCCATAACACTGGAGGTCGAGTAAATTGGATTTGGGTTACAGCCGACATTTTCGGCATATCCCTTCTTTATTTGTTCTGTTGGCTCACCATCTTCAGTTTCATCTTGTGAAGCTACCTCAATGGTTTGCAAGAACTCGTTTAACAGCGAACATGGGTTTGTGCTTTGCGAAAGCAATGCAATGAACGATGGTGATGCGCCCTAGGTACTTGAGCAAGGCTGTTCTATTTGACTAGTCTGGAATATAAAAATAGAGGAATGGTAACTTCGTTTTTTTTTCAATCTAATTTGAAGGATGTTCCACTGAAAAAAAACCAGTTTTTCTCACTAATATGCTTTCCTCACTGAAGCAGATTTTCAAAAAGTTATCGTCATCACTGAAAATGCAGTTTGATGTCCTCACTGTGCTGCTTCTGCATTTTCATTTAAACGTTGGAGACGTACCCACATATGTGGGACCAACCTCGGCCAACGTCCTAGACTTAACCATGACCTTAGGGAACAGTACTCAGGCGTCAGAATGGAGAGTTCTTGATAAACCCTCCTTCTCCGACCACAAGTACATCCAGTTCAAGATCCAATTCGACTATTGACAAACTGAAAACGTCTATAGGAACCGCCAGGATACCGACTGGGAGAAGTACCTTAAGACAGTGGAATCAAAACTGCCGACGTCAACGCCCATCTGCTCGGTGGAAGATATTCACCATTCATGGAGAACCTTCTGCTCCAGCATAGAGAAGGTCTCGGAAGCAGCCAGACTCAGGAAGCTGCTTTCAAAGCAGCCACCTATGCAAAGTCAACTATAAACGGACGAAGGTCACTGGACAGAAAGCAACAAGGAAACTACATGCGCTCTTCTCGATGCGCACTTCCCGGGCTGCACTATAGTCACCGAGCCAGATACGCTTCAGGACTTAAACACTCAACAAACTAACATCCCAACCATCTTAGTCACTCCAGGAAAAATCCGATGGGCGATCGACTCGTTCGCGAGCTACAAGTCCCCCGGACTGGATAAACACGACCAACGGGTTAGTCGTACCATGGCTACAGTCCATTTTTGAAGACTGCCTGGGGTGGGGCTATGTACCTGTGGCCTGGAGGACAGCACATGTTGTGTTCCTAGCCAAAGCGGGGAAATGCAGTCACATGCAGCCAAATGACTACAGGCCTATGAGCCTCACTTCATTCCTGCTTAAAACAATGGAAAAATTACTTGATCTCCACATAAGAGAAGGCATGAACCTGACCTTGGAGAACAACCAACACGCATACACGAAAGATCAATTTGACAGTGTGTACAAGCAAGTGCAAGAGTTAAAGGAAGAAAACAACGCACTTAGATCGGAACTTGAACAGGTCAAGAGGAATACTGCAGCCGACCACAAGGAGTTAATGAGAATTGTAGACCAAAGTAAGCGAAAAAATTTGATCTTCCGAGGAGTAAAAGCGGATGGTTCACCAAAAAGAGAGGCTCAAATATTTGCAGTGAAATCCTGAAACTCAACAACGTGCAGGTAAAAGAATCAAGAATACTGTTCAAACGTGGCAACAAAATGGGAATTGTGGTTGAAATGGACTCTAATGACTCAGCTTCCTCCGTACTGAAAAGTTCAAATAAACTCAGAGGCACTAATATATACGTAGAGCAGGATCAAAGCGAAAGAAGACAGCTACAAAATCGGGCCCTTTTGAATCTGAAAAAACAAATCCTGAGGAAAGACGAATCACACCGGATCTCAGTCAGAAACGACAGCCTGCGAATCGGAGAGAAACTTCTGAAATTCAACGAAAATATGGAGCTTATGAACGGAGAACAAACGGCATCGGCTATGTTGGATGAACTGTATGGAGACAAAATAAAGGAAATACCCACTGATTTGCAGGCCCTCTTGTAACATAGTCCCTCAATAAACTGAAATACAATAGCATCTTAAATAATGTAACCGTCTCAGTATCGTCCCTTAGTAATATTATAACAATTTTATCATATAATGTACTTGGATTGTCCAACAAGCGCTTACACCCAGATATTTTCACATACATCAACAAAAGCGATGTCTTCATCTTAATAGAAACTCATGTAGAGGCAGCCCACACAAGCAACTATGAGTCCTTATTCAGCTCGTTTGTAACTTACTGGCAACCAGCAACTAGAACAAGCCGATTCGGGCGTGCGATCGCTGGCATAGTAGTTGGAGTCAACAAAAATTTGGAGCTCATAAACATTAGGCACACGTACGAATCACATTATGATTGGCAGCAGTTGAGAATTCGAACGACATAGAGCGAGTACTGCATCATACCAATGTATCTTAGAGGAGTGAACTGGGCTTCAGACTTGGAGCGCATTAAGAATCTTTTCGAAAATGAAGTGGAAAATGCTATTCTCATTGGTGACTGTAATGCAAGGATTGGGTGTGAACAGCAATATCTGGCGGATACCTCATTAGAATCGTTTACGTATGGATCGGAATTCAGACACTCTAAGGATGACATCATAACTGGCAATGGGAGAAAAATGTTGGTTTTTGCAGACGACAAAGGCTTGGTGATCACATGGGGACCTGGAGGGAAACTTTACCTTCATTAATAGAAATGGTAGCTCAGTCATAGACATTTGTGCCATCGATAATATTTTGTTAGAGCATGTTTTGAATTTCGAAGTGGAGAAGCAAATCTGGTCAGATCATATGCCAATACAGCTTCGCCTCAGTATAAAAGGGACCTGTACAGCGGAAAAAAGCCTCAAACTACTGCCGAAACTACAGTGGGCAATACAAAACAAGGACGTATTCCAAGCTAAGTTGCAGAGGAACATAAGGGAGCTTAAAGAAACGAAGACGGAATGGTTTATCGAGGATGTGGTAAAAACTATAAAGAACTCGGCGACAAAAACATAATTTAGCACAAACGCTAATTTGAAACAAAAGTGGTTCACGTCTAAATGTAACCGAAAACGGAAAGAAAGATTTTTGCCGCTCTGAGCAAATTCCGCAAAACTGATGCAACGATGGATAAGCAAGAGTACACCAATTTGCAGCGGGAGTACGCGGCGCTCTGAAATAGAAGCAAAGCAGAATACGAGCAAAACTTACAAATCCGGATAGTGTCGGTGAAAGATGGGAAAGACTGGTGGAGGCTGGCAAAAGAAATCAGAGGAAATGGTCCAAGGATTGGAACTGGCATAACAGCTCGAGAATTTAGAGTTCACTTCATTGAACTTCTCAACCCCCCGCAACTGTCGCCTAGCATGCTGTACGCCCCAAACTACCTGGAGGATGAAGAACTGGATAGAGCAATTTCTATGGAAGAGCTAAAAAGTGCACTCAACAAAGCCAAGGTCAACAAAGCACCGGGAGAAGATGGAATTACCAATGAGTTTCTGCAAAATGCGCCCTCTGAACTACTCGAACTCTTGGTCCACATATTTAACGAAGCATATCACAGCGCGCAAGTAGAGGAATCTTTTTCAAAGAGCATAATCTTTCCAATTTTTAAAAAAGGTAATATAAATAACCCGCAAAACTACCGTGGAATATCTTTCATCAACTCTTCAGCGAAGCTTTTTGAGTGTTCTGACTACACGACCAGCAACATGGGTTGAGAAAGGCGGAAAACTAAGTGAATACCAAGCAGGATTTAGGCGTGGATAGTAGATGGGATATTTAATCTGGCATCAATAGTCCAAATAAAACTCCAGGAAAAACGCAAAGTTTATGCCTATTTCGTAGACTTTAAGGCTGCTTTCGATTGTGTGCCTAGGGGACTCCTCCTATACATGCTGCAACGATTAGGAGTATCAACGAAAATGATTAAACTAATAGAAAACGTATACGCAAAAACTTCGTGCGCAGTTTGGACAGGTAACGGTCTATCGGACGATTTTGAAACACACAGTGGAGTTAAACAGGGATGCTTCATGTCACCGCTGCTATTTGCTTTATATCTGGATGACATTCAGGAGCATCTCAAAGGTGGAGTAATGGTTGGAGACACAAATATACGAGTGCTCATGTATGCGGACGACATCGTCATTCTTGCGGACAAGCCCGAGACACTGCAGGACATGATAAGAAGACTAGAAAGGTACTGCACTATGTGGGGAATGGAGGTCAACAGGTCAAAGTCGCAAATTATGGTATTTCGAAAAGGAGGAAGACTGGCATCATCAGAAAAATGGTTCTTTCATACGGAGGCTGTTCAAGTTGTTTCGGAATTTAAATACCTTGGAGTCGTGTTAACACCCACTATGAGCTTTAAAAAACATGTGGATGCCAGGTTAAAAGAAGCAAAAGGAAGCATAAACACCGTATGGGGTAAATTCTTAGGAAGCGATAACCTGAACCTTAGCGCAAAATGGAATGTGTTCAATGCCATAAGTAGAGCCGTTCTCTGTTATGGGGCTCAAGTTTGGGGAGGCGAGGTAAGCGAAGAAGCAGACCAACTGCAGAGGTATTTCATAAAACGAATTCTAAAGTTGCCGGAAAATACGCCAAACTACCTATTAGCGATTGATGCAGGCCTAGAAGACGGATATTTATAGCCTAAATCTGCACCTAAAATATATAGCGAGAACTCTTTTCGAGTACAACAGCACCAGATTGCCGCATATTTTGTCTCGGTATATGCTCCGACAGGGGATTGGATGGTACGCGACGCTTAGAAGAAAACTCGAGGATCATAACATCACTCTTAGTGGAAATGCAACGCACTCGGAATGGATTTTAGGTAGTGTATCTCTACTCACAGCCTTAACAGAAGAAATTAAGAAGGAACATGTGAACATGGCCAGATCGAGCGAACTTCGCATATTCAAGAACTTAAAGTATGCGGTAGGGGCTCTGCAATAACGGCTCCACACAGAGGACTATTACATGGATCCTAAAGGCGAGAGGAGATATGCTGCGGCTAAATAGCAACCCCAGAAACACGGTAAACGGTGGATTGTGCTCGCTTTGCAACTGGAAGGAGATAGAGAACATGCATCATTTTATCGGAAGATGCCCTATTTTGAAAGAGTTTCGATGTCAATATTTTAAGAAGGAAGTGCTTGAGGCAGAGGAGGTCGTCGCGGCTCTGGATGGAGCCATGGGTTGGGCAACCTGGCGGATTATATTGAGGGTGCTATAGTATATAGGAGGAGTAAAGTAAATGAGGATTTTTAATATACTTAAGTTCATGTACAACAGTTCTATTTTATTAATGTCAAGTTTTTATATTTGTAAAATGTTTTCACTTTTATAGTTTTAAGAGCCTGGGAACTTAGGAGTGAAAGATCTGCTATCTCGCGACGAGCGGGGAAGGCAGTTGGTGTAACTCCGAAGGGTAAGTCTTCCTGTAGCTCATTAGTATTGACATAAATGCTATGTATAATTTTTTCGATTAAGGCTGACGGCAATTAAGCCATGCCTAAATATGCAAAATGTTCTTATTTTATTTTATTAATAATAATAAAGAACCACTACTACTACACGAAAGGGAAATCGGTGGAAACAGCGCTACACTCCCTAGAAGCCACCATCGAGAAAGCAATGTACCATAAAGAGTATGCCTTGGGAGCAATCCTTGATATATCAGGTGCATTCAACAACGTCTCCACGGATTCGATAGTACGCAGCCTAAGAGCTGTATCAATACATAAGGCTTTGGACTCGTGGATATACAACCTGCTGAGCTGCAGAAGGGTACAAGCCGAGTGGGGCACCACAACCATGACGAAGGAGGCACACGGCGGCACTCCTCAAGGCGGAGTACTGTCGCTCCTTCTATGGAACCTTGTGGTTAACGAACTGCTAAGGAAATTCCGCAGGAAAGCTCCCAGGATAACCGCATGTGCCGACGACATATGCATAATTATCGTGGGAAAATGTCCATCGACTCTCAACTCAATCATGAACTCTACACTCAAAGAGATACTAAAATGAGCCACAGAAGCCGGTCTTGGTATTAATGCGGAGAAGACAGACCTCATTCTCTTTACCAAGAGATACAAGGTACCGCAATGGATTCCACCAAAGATAAATGGAATATTATCCAAAGAATAACGTTAAATAACTTGGAGTAGTAGTCGATAGTTAACAGTCATCTAAGCCAAATGTGCATCCCAGAAGATGCTGAGTTCACTTGGGGCCTATCACCAAGTCGGATGCATTGGCTCTTCATTTCAGTAATACGACCGATAATTCTACACGGTATACTGGTTTGGTGGCAAGCCATGGAGAAAACCACATACCTTAAGCTGATGGAGAAGACCCAGCGACAGGCGCTAGTCTGTATTACGGGGGCGCTGAGGTCCACTCCAACCAAAGCATTAGAACACATCTTAGGTGTCAACCCTCTGGACATCCAAGCACGCCTTCTGGCACAAAAAATCGACCAACGTCTATGTGCGGCAGTCACCATGGCAATACAAAGCTATGGACACAGCATAGTTGGTAGAGAGATCAATAGTAGCACTGACTACATTATCGCAAAGATCAACTCAATATGCACATCAGCACTATAAAGACCAGAAGACTGGCGTACAGGACTGGCCCTAGAAGCAATGCACTTCTTTACAGACGGCTCAAAGATGGACCTAGGAGACGGAGCCGCCGTATACTGTGCAGAGCCAGAAAAAAAACTCTCATACAAACTGCCAAACCACTGCACCATATTCCAGGCGGAAGTCTTCGCAATATGGATATATGGCGGAAATTCACGCTCCATACAACCAAATAAATATCTACGTGGACAGCCAAGCGGCAATCAAGGCAATGCAAGGACCCTCCATCAACTCCAGAAATGTCCTGGCGAGCAGGAAAGCACTATATTCCCTCAGCATGTTCAGAAAGGTGCAAGTTTACTGGACTCCCAGCCAACGGAGCGTCGATGGAAACTAGATGGCAGAAAGCCGGAGTCGTACTCGACCAAGAAGAAACACTAAACATAAATATCTCCATACAGACGCTCAACAGCAAGATGGAGAAGATAGCAGAGAAAGAAGCAGAGGTTAGGTGCAAAAACACCAGCGGATGCAGAATCTCAAAAATTATGTGCAAGACAAGAGACATAAAACTTACGCACTATCTGCTGCAGCTCCAGAGAAGAGACTGCAGGCTGCTTATTGGCATACTAACGGGACACTGCCTAGCAGCCACTCATGCGATAATGATAGGCATAACGACAGAGGACACCTGCAGGAAATGCATGGAACCTGGAGTCGTAGAAACTCTAGAACATCTAATTTGCAGCTGCCCAGCAATTGCCACGATAAGATTAAAAATTTTGCACACCCCATGGTTCTCTTCTTTGGAGGAAGCGGCTAAGATCCCCCCAAAACAATTATATGCATTTGCCAAAACGTTTTTTTTTGCAAAAAGTCGAATTTTAAAGATGGAAAATTGAAATTTGGAAAATTTGCGGCTCATATTGTTTGTGAATTTTTAAATTTTTTTTGCGCTGCGACCTCGCCTGCCTTGCCGCCTACATAATAGAACTTCATTTAATATAAAAGCTAATGATAAATCGAAATATAATTTTATTTTCATCTTTTTATACTCTGTACCGTAGGTACCATTAAAGAATATATAGCCAAGTCCGTCTGTCCGTCTGTCTGTCCGTATAACCGCACAGATCTTAGAGATGGCAAGAGATATAGGTTTGACATGTATGGGACATATGCTTCTTATGTCTGTAGACAGATCAAGTTTATTTTCAATTTTGGCCACGCCCCCTCCCGCCCTCGTAATTTAGAAAAAAACGTCATATATTCCACAGTTTTAAATAAAGATGGTTCGTTCCTTCTGGACATATTTAGTAATTAGGATAACTTATCGATCCGCCAAATGGCGAAGATCGGATTAACGGTTGTCAAGTTATGAACAAAATTGTTCGCTGTAGCGCAGTAGCAGCGCTGTTTTCAGCTGCTACTGCAGCATCAAAATTTATGCTGAGCGTATAATTTCGTTGGTACAGAGTATGTCATAGTCGGGCTTGACCGACTTTCTTTCTTGTTTTTTTTTTAAAGTTATGTATGATAAATTATTTTTCAAAAAGAATGAATTTGTGCAATATCTATTGTGAAAAACAGAAGTTATTTTTATTAAAGTACTATCCATAATTATTACAAATCTATTAATATAAAATTTGCATTACATTTATGTGTTTGTTCATTTTATTTTGTTATTGTTATGCCTACATAAATTAATATTTGAAAGTTTTATAACATTAATAAATATTCTACTTCTAGATCAAAATCAAAATGTTCTTTACTTTCAAGCTCGTCTTCATCTCCATATGTCTGGTCTACCACTTCAAATGTTGGCAACTTTAAAAGTGCAATAATTTCTTTTGGCAGTTTGTGTGCTTTTGAAGTCTATTGTGAAGCGATGCTTGATAAATAAGGATCAGAATAATCTAAAGTACGGTGAAATACGTCTGTTAAGGTGTTGATTCGGCTATTTTTCCTGGCGTGTGAAATCCTATCACGGTTATAGTATTTGTTCCGAGCCTCAGATGCGTTTTCATCTAAGCATCCAAGAGGAAGTACGTATGACTCAATAATCTGTGCACCGTGAACTAAAATCTTGTGGACCGTAGCGGTCGTTGGTTGCATCTTTGATCTGTAAGCATCATTTTGAGGGCCGAAAATGATCTTTCAACACTCACTTGTGTTGCAGGAGCCGAGTGCACCACTTTGGCCACGTCCCAATACTCCATAATACTGGAGGTCGAGTAAATTGGATTTGGGTTACAGCCGACATTTTCGGCATATCCCTTCTTTATTTGTTCTGTTGGCTCACCATCTTCAGTTTCATCTTGTGAAGCTACCTCAATGGTTTGCAAGAATTCGATTAACAGCGAACATGGGTTTGTGCTTTGCGAAAGCAATGCAATGAACGATGGTGATGCGCCCTAGGTACTTGAGCAAGGCTGTTCTATTTGACTAGTCTGGAATAAAAAAATAGAGGAAAGTTAACTTCGTTTTTCTCACTAATATGCCTTCCTCACTGAAGCACATTTTCAAAAAGTTATCGTCATCACTGAAAATGCAGTTTGATGTCCTTACTGTGCTGCTTCTGCATTTTCATTTTCATTTTCAGAACATCTGTTCTTTGTTTACAATAACAAACTGACTGGCAGTGAAAAATAAAAATTGAGATAGACAATCAATTGGATATTATGATGATCGACACAGAATATTTAATGTTGGCGTGAGTCTGGAGTGCTTCCATGTTCATAGAAGCCAGCGTGCTCATGGAAAACAGGCGCCTTAGCTAATCCCGAAGTGTCTGGACATACCCAAATCTAAAACCAACATGATCTGCGGAAAATATACACCTACCTTCATGCAAAAATTTGTGGCTTTATCTTCTTTTAATAGTCTCACAGATCAACGAGTTCATACAGACTCGGGTTGTCGATATATCTCAAAATATCAATATCAAGAAAAGATAGCAAGAAAAGATATTACAGAACTACTACGTCTATAAGACCACTAATGACCAGTGCAAGTGGTCGTTCTATCTGATCTTTCCAATAGCATAACTTAAAGGTACGGTTGAATTATTTTTCTTAAGTCAGGCTATATTTTTAAAGTAACTTAGTAGTGAAGTTTTTTTTTTTAATAACTCTTTTCATATCTATCTCGTACTTTTGACACAACAGTTCACTTTCAAATATCAAAGCAAAAGCCAAATTTTGTAATTTATGTGACCAAATTCATTTTTTGATGTTCAGAGTACAGAGCTTAAGGACTATCAGATTTTGCTAACTGGATAATCTCAACAGAAAGATGAATTCTTCATATATTGTATAACCAGTTTAATTGGTGCTAGCTTTTTGAAAATAATAGTTTGAAAACGATTTTAACAAAACCAGTTGCTCTGCATCAAAAGTACTCCACTATTGGAGCGCTTATAAAGCAGAGGCAGGCTTCGCCCCTTACTCAGCCTAAAAAGCAATTGGCATTGCTAAGGTCTTGAAATGCTAAGAACAAGAAAGAATACTCTGTACCAACGAAATTTTACACTCAGCATTAATTTTGATGCTGCGGTAGCAGCTGAAAGCAGCGCTGCTGTTGAGCTGCAGCAGCGAACAGTCTTTTGATCATAACTCGACAACCGTTCATCCGATCTTCACCATTTGGCGGATCGATAATTTATCCTGATTACTAAATTTGTCTAGAAGGACCGAACCATCTATCTTTAAAACTGTGGGAGATATGACGTTTTTTCTAAATTGCGGGGGCAGGAGGGGGCGTGGCCAAAATTGAAAATAAACTTGATCTTGGAGTTTGTCGTTCCACCAAGGAACTTTGAATTTTTTTGTTTCAGAGGATATGGAGTGGGGTATGGAGAGCTTGGGAAAAGTGAAATGGTAATTGGAAAATGGTCGCTGCCTCTAAGGTTGGAGGCAATGTTCCAGGTTGAGTTGAGAGTAGGGTTGTCGATATATTTCAAAATATCAATATCGATAATATCAAAAATCAAGATTTTCAATTTCGATATTTGATATATCTAGACCAAAAAACATCAATATATCGATAATATCGTTGTTTTCCAAAGCTTACACAAACCCGGAAAATATATTAAAGAACGTCTATGTCTAATCACCAGTGCAAGTGGTCGTTCTATCTGATCTTTCCAATGGCATAGCTTAAAGATATGGTTGAATTATTTTTCTTAAATTATTCTATGTTTTCAAAGTAACTTAGTAGTGAAGTTTTTTTTCGATAACTGTTGTCATTAGTTCTCGTACTTCTGACACAACACTTCACAAAAGAAGAATCACTTTCAAAAGAAAAATATTTTAAATTATGTATTTAATACTGTGATCAAATGAATTTTTTGATTTTCAGAGTACAGAGCTTAAAGACTAACAGATGTTGCTTACTAGATAATAGCAAATGAAAGATTTATTTTCCCTATATTGTACATATATATATGTATACCTATAGGTATACACGACGCCTCGAAGCAATGCTTCAACTGCGGAGGCACAAACCACGCCTCAAAAGACTGCAGCAACAAGCCTGCGTGCATACTCTGCGTGAGGAGCGGGTCCAAGAAAAGCGAGCACAACACCCTTAGCTGGGCTTGCCCGCTCTACCAGAAGGCAGTGAGGAGTGAACGTCCAAATTAAGTTTCTTCAGCTTAATTTGAACCACTGTAGAGCGGCCCAGGACCTCGTCACTCAAACAGTCAGAGTACAAAGGATAGATGTGGCACTGATATGAGAGCCATACCAAGCCATGCCAGACAGCGTTTGGATCCAGAACCAAACGTATGGAGCAGCAATCTGGAGCAGCGGAAGCACACCTCTACAGCTCAGCGAGCGGAAAACAGCAGCAGGATATGTTAGAGCCAGGTGCGGAGACATATACTGGTATAGCTGCTACATAGCTCCCAGCACGCATCTCCCCGAATTCGAACGCATCATAGATGAGATCGCGACTGATTCGCGCAGCCATGCGCCAACCATAATAGCCGGCGATTTCAATGCATGGGCAGTAGATTGGGGAAGTAGTAGGACAAACGCCCGAGGAACTATGCTACTCGATGCTTTCGCGTCCCTCAATGTAGTGCTACTTAATACTGGAAGGAAACAAACCTACTCAAAGGCAGGACGTGGATCCATAATCGACCTCACATTCGCTAGCCCCTGTCTAGCGAGAAATATGACGTGGGAAGTCTCAGACGGGTACACCCACAGCGACCATCAAGCAATTTTGAGCAATATAGGAGCACAGAGGCGACACCACATCAAGCAGCCAGCGCACAACGGCTGGTGCCACAAATCGATTGATGCAGCTTCACTGCTGGCAGTGATGGAGGACTCCCAAATCGATGGAACCGCAGAACAGCGCTCAAACTGCTTGGCCCAGGCAATGGAGAGAGCTTGCGACGCAGCAATGCCACGTAAGAAGAGAGGCGGAAACAAGCACAAGCCCGTGCATTGGTGGAACGAAGAGATCGAGCACGCTCGCATGTTATGCCACAGCACGAGAAGGAGATACCAACGAGCAATGAAGCGCTGTCTCAGAAGACCGCTGGACCTGCAGGTCCACCAACAGACAGAAATGATGCGTACCACTTTCCAAGCCCAACGAGCCGCACTGAAAAATGCTATTAAACGCAGTAAAGCAAACTGCTGGAAACAGCTCTGCGAAGAAGCCGAAGACCAGCCCTTCGGTCAGGCATACAAGATGGTGATGGGCAAGCTTGCGAGGCTACCCACACCCACGTGCCCAACGCAACTCGGTAACATCGTCGAAACCCTGTTTCCACTCCAGCCCGAGATTGAACCGCTAACATTGACTTACATGGATGACGACTCAGATCTCACCACAGATGCCAGTGAGGTACTTGAGGCATTAGCCAGAGTACAAGCGGACAAAGCACCGGGGCCAGATGGGATCCCAACCAGAGCCGTAAAAATTATCGTCGAAGCCCAGCTAGAAGTATTTACCGACCTCTACAGCCGCTGTATCCACGAACGAATCTTCCCCTCCAGATGGAAACTCCAAAGACTGGTGCTACTACCGAAAGGTGAAAAAAATGCGGAGGATCCCTCGGCATATAGACCCCTGTGTATGCTGGACACGATCAGCAAAGTATTCGAAAGAATTATTTGCAATCGAATGGAGAAGGAACTTCTGAACAGGCAAGGACTCTCAGATTACCAGTTCGGCTTTAGAAAGTGGCGAAGCACGATTGATGCCATTTCCACGGTAGTAAAGATAGCCCGTGAGGCCACTGCTGGGAAAAGATGGCAAGGAGGCACAAAAAATACTGAATTGTCACGACATTAGACGTCCGAAATGCCTTTAACTCTGCAAATTGGACCAAGCACTTATAAGGCTTGGTATACCCAAATACCTTGTACAGCTGGTGGCCAGTTATTTTGGAAACCGCACTTTGCTGTATGACACGTCAGAAGGTCGGAAAACACACCAGGTTACAGGTGGCGTTCCACAAGGCTCTGTTATAGGGCCGATGCTGTGGAACGTAATGTACGATGAAATCCTCAGGCTGAACACACCGGTAGGAGTGCAAATCGTTGGCTTCGCAGACGACATCGCCATCACGGCAGTGGCTAAGAACCTAGCTGAGGTAGAGGAGAAAACCACTGAGACGGTGGTACTAGTCACCGAATGGCTGGACGCGAATGGATTATGCTTGGCTCCCCAGAAGACCGAGGCAGTCCTCATAAGCAGTAGGAAGCGTGTGGAGACTGCTAGTGTAAGAGTCGGAGACCAACATATAATATCGAAGGAGGCCATCAAATACCTTGGAGTAATGCTAGACCACAGGCTCTCTTTTAAGAGCCACCTGCAGTACGTAGAGGAGAAAGCTGTTAAAGTCATAAATGCATTAACTGGCATAATGGCGAACATTGGCGGACCTAGGCAGCGCAGCAGATGGATGATCTGCAATGTGGTCAGGTCAATCATTCTCTATGCATCGCCAATATGGACCCCTGCAATGGCAGTCCCATCGTACAGTCGTGGCTGCAAAGGCGCTTACAGAAGATGTGCGCTAAGGGTGATAAGTGGCTTCCGAACAGTATCGAACGACGCCGCACTAGTACTCGCGAGTATGGTCCCGCTCGACCTTCTCGCGTTGGAAAGCAGAAGCCCTCCTACAGACCATTCGCGACGGGAACGTACGATGGCACAATGGCAGACGAGGTGGATGGATACAACCAACAGCAGCTGGACGAGACGCCTGATAGCTGACATTCTGCAGTGGGTGGGTAGAAAGCACGGACAAATCGACTTCTACTTGACCCAATTACTAACGGGACATGGGTGCTTTAAGTCCTATCTTTATAGGTTTAAGCACGAGACGGATCCGTTTTGCACACACTGTGCGCGGTCTATTGAAGACGCAGAGCATGTCTTTTTTGTCTGTCCGAGATTCTCTGCAGAACGGGAAGAGCTAAGCTTAGGCATTGGGAGACCATCCACAGTCACTGACTTGATGGATATCCTACTTAGCTCGCAAAACAATTGGGATGCTATTTGCACCATAGCCGCAGTAATCATCAAATCCTTGCGTCGCGCTGAAAGTCAGCGCAATTCAAATTCAAATCCTAGAAACGGATCTAGTTGAGGCTTTCAAGCCATCTCCCCCTCGTGCGGTAATACTTAGCGGTGGTTCCGCGAGAGGGAATCGGAGAATAGGGGTGGTTTTAGTGGGTGAGGAATTCCAAGTCCCACACTTTAAGGCTTTTAATGCTTTCCCCCCTATAACAAAAAAAAAAAAAAAAAAACCTATAGGTATACACAGTTTGATTGGTGCTTACTTTTTAAAAGTAATGGCTTGAAAACGATTTTAACAAAACCAGTTGCTGTGAAACTAAAGTACCCCACTATAGTTAGTTGGTCAAAATCTGTTCAATGGTCGCTGTAGGTTTCTAGTGCAAGTACTGATTTCACATTGCACTTTTCTTTATTCTTCAATATAGAATTTGGATTGGAGCGCTTACACAACAGAGACTGGAAATCTATGGCCCAATTGTCCCGGGTGCTTGGCCCTTTACTCTGCCTAAAAGGCAATGAGCATTGCTACAGTCTTGAAATGCTAAGAACAAGAAAGAAAGTCGGTCAAGCCCGACTATAAAATACTCTGTACCAACGAAATTATACACTCAGCATTAATTTTGATGCTGCGGTAGCAGCTGAAAGCAGCGCTGCTGTTGAGCTGCAACAGCGAACAGTCTCTTGATCATAGTTCGACAACCGTTCATCCGATCTTCACCATTTGGCGGATCGATAAGTTATCCTGACTACTAAATTTGTCTAGAAGGAACGAACCATCTATCTTTAAAACTGTGGGAGATATGACGTTTTTTCTAAATTGGGGGGGCAGGAGGGGGCGTGGCCAAAATTGAAAATAAACTTGATCTGCCTGCAGACATAAGAAGCATATGTCCCATACATGTCAAACCTCTATCTCTTACCATCTCTGAGATCTGTGCGTTCATACGGACAGACATGGCTATATCGACTCGGCTGTTGATGCTGATCAAGAATATATATACTTTATAGAGTCGGAGATGCTTCCTTCTGGCTGTTACATACTTTTGCACAAACTTAATATACTCTATGTACCTACGGTACAGAGTATAAAAATATCAGCTCCTTTTAACACATATGTACCGAACGGCTGACTTCAATGTAACCACGGTATTTTTGTTTCTTTTCAAAAAATATTGATATATCGGCACAAAAAATATCATCTCGGAATAACCCTTATCGTCAAACAAAAATATTGATATATCGATAAAATATCGACAACCCTAGTTGAGAGCTATTGTGGGTGTTGCCAGTGAAATGTCTAGTGGGATAGAGTGTTATGGATGCTAAAGTGAGTGGGGAAGCGGTCATTTAGTAGAAAGAGTGTGGATTGGGTAATAAATTGATTTTTTCTGTTGCCTCTTCGGTTGATCTGGGAGAACTCCAAGAATTGTGCCAGCCGTTAAGATCACCTGTTATGAGGGTGTTGTCTGAGAGATTCCCAAACGAATCGTGTATCTGCCTCGTAGAGAAGGGTTTATTTGGAGCTTTGTATGTAGAGAAAATTTTAAACTTAGCTTTAGATTGTATTGTGACAGCAATTAGTTCTATATTGTTTGAGCCGTAGATATTGGTAGGAAATTGTTGGTGCCGCAAGGAGTTGTGTATAAGGAGTGCGACGCCTTCAAATGCGTTTGTTGAGATGTTGTTGTGGTAGAGGGTATAATTTAGCGGGGTAGGGAAAATATGATGATTGTGAATGTGGGCTTGCAGTTAATTTATTTTAGGGGATATTTCTTTTACAACACAGTGCAACTCATAAATTGGTTACGCCTTCGGACCCCGATATTTTTTTAAAGCATACCGAAACTATAAAATCCCCAAAGGGCTTGGCCCTATCACATCGTAAAGGTACTTTTTTAACTTTTTTTGTTTTTATATCTTTGGCAAAGTTAAAGATATAAAGTGGAGTAAAATAAGTCATGATCATGCAATTTTTTCATGTTTTGTGCCTGAAACGGGTAAACTACTGGGAATTTTTGAAAACCTTTCTTCTGCGAAATTATCCCAAACAACAATATAAACAAATCTCTAGTACATGCCAGCTTCATACGAACACCCCTACAAACCGTTTTGATACTATAAAAGTTATCTTTTCTAGATAACACTTTGTATTCATTATAAAAAAAGAAAAAACGTAATTTTAACCGAAGGTTAAGGTTTCAATATCTTTGATGCTGGTTCATAAACTGATACTGTACTTCCAGAACTAGAAAGATGATCCAAAGGCATATTTTTTTCCGTGTTTTCACTACATCCAGTGTCATCTCGACGACTTCATCCTCATACTGGAATACTTTGTGGCTCCACCAACAAGAGGGTAGCAGCTCGGAATTCCGTTGCGATAAGCCCAGCTTAGCCACAAGGTAGTCCATTTCGATTTGTGTTAGCGGTTTCGGTCTAGCATCTTCAATATCGGTAAAAGCAGTGTTGGCTGTCCATGTGGACATAGCATCCGGACTCGGAGGCTTGGGCGGTTCGGCACCATCAGGCATTACAACTGGAAGTATGCCAGTATAAGCTGACACGTATTTTTGGTGACATGACAAAACCCCCACGGACAAAAGGCCCATATCAAAAATAATCGTAGTAAGCATCGAAGTTACACTCAAAAAATATATATGGCAGGGCAACTAGATTCATACACGAAATGATTGTAGGAAATATTAGAAGACTATGTGATCTAACATAGAACTTACATTCAAAGTCAATCAAATGCACAATAATAACATTCAGGCAATACAAGATTTAAATATTTTCTGATAAATTCATTTTATTTTTGCTTAAAATAAAACCACCTCTCTCGAATGAACAGAATGGGTTCCGCACTCACCAGCCTCATTTAAAATATTTCTGTCTTTGTGCTGCTCTAAACTATTGCTTCATCCTGTTTGCTTAAAGCCAAATTACACTAGCCCACATCTACCGTTTACCGTCAGAGACGGCACGTAAGAACTTGCCGTGCCAAATTTTCTCAAAATATTCCCCCGTCGGCTGGGGATGTTCCTATCTCAAGCTGTTTCACTCAACGTGAATGCGATATTTCTGTGTCCACCACTAAAAAATTTTACATTCGCAACGAAAACGTAAACAATGTGAGCGCCGCAAGTGATTGTGAATGTGAATGTCGACTTTTGAAGAAACGTCTGCTAGAAGATTGCCATGCTGATGGAGGAAAGAGGGATTAAAATCTACTGGACTAATATAAGGACGAAAACTGGCACCCACCAGAATTTCGTTGGCTAGGGAGAGAAATCAAATGCAGAGGAATCATCACGAGCAGACTCGAAACATTTTGCGGGAAATGAGTGCAGAAAACGCCTCTTTCCAAAAGTGTCATTTGGATTTGCTTAAGCAAAAAAAGACTGATTCGACTTTGTTTTTAGATTTATTAGATAATAACTAAATTTATAGAATGGACTCCGCAATTGCAGTTCTTATAGCTTCAGCAGGACCATCAAAACAATATTTTCGATGTCCATATCATCCACGTATCCGCCATTTTCCATGTTGGCAATTAGTTGAATTAACATCTAATGCTGCTGTTGAGCGACTAACAAAACCACCAAATTAGACGAATCATTTTCTATTATTTTAGATTATTTGTTTATTTTGATTGACACATATGCTTTAATTATGGGGGGAAGAAGAAGAAGGCACTGACGGTGGACGGTGGATGGTGAATGGTGACAGTATGAACACGAGTTTCATTTTTTCACCATCTTCTCATCGTTCCGCTGAGATGGACTGTAGTGTGAATAGGCTATTATCGTCAAACAAAAGTATTGATATATCGATAATATATCGACAACCCTAATACAGACAGACGCACGGACGGACATGGCGGCATGACTCGGCTGTTGATGCTGATTAAGAATTTATATACTTTAAGGGGTCGAAAAGGTTTCCTTCTACATTTTCTTGTCTGATAAGTTGTCCTGATTACTAAATTTGTGTAAAAGCTACGAACCATCTATCTTGAAACCTGTAGGAGATATGACGTGTTTTTAAAATTGCGGTGGCGTGGCATAAATATAAAATAAACTTGATCTGCCTGCAGACATAAGAAGCTTATGTCCCATACATGTCAAACCTCTATCTCTTACCATCTCTGAGATCTGTGCGTTATTACGGACTGACAGACGGACATGGCTATGTCGACTCGGCTGTTGATGCTGATCAAGAATATATATACTTTATAGAGTCGGAGATGCCTTCTTCTGGCTGTTACATACTTTTGCACAAACTTAATATACTCTATGTACCTACGGTACAGAGTATAAAAATATCAGCTCCGTTTAACACATATGTACCGAACGGCCGATTTCAATGTAACCACGGTATTTTTGTTTCGTTTAAAAAAATATTGATATATCGGCACAAAAAATATCATATCGGAATAACCCTTATCGTCAAACAAAAATATTGATATATCAATAATATATCGACAACCCTTGGAAAAAAAGTCATGATCATGCAATTTTTTCATGTTTTTTGCCTGAAACGGCTAAACTACTGGGAATTTTTGAAAACCTTTCTTCTGCGAAATTATCCCAATCATGGAGAACCTTCTGCTCCAGCATAGAGAAGGTCTCGGAAGCAGCCAGACTCAGGAAGCTGCTTTCAAAGCAGCCACCTATGCAGAGTCAACTAAAAACAGACGAAGGTCACTGGACAGAAAGCAGCAAGGAAGCCACATGCGCTCTTCTCGATGCGCACTTCCCGGGCTGCACTATAGTCACCGAGCCAGATACGCTTCAGGACTTAAACACTCAACAAACTAACATCCCAACCAACTTAGTCACTCCAGGAAAAATCCGATGGGCGATCGATTCGTTCGCGAGCTACAAGTCCCCCGGTCTGGATGGCATAATTCCCGCCATGCTAAAAACGACTAAAGGTTTAGTCGTACCATGGCTACAGTCTATTTTTGAAGCCTGCCTGGGGTGGGGCTATGTACCTGTGGCCTGGAGGACAGCACGTGTTGTGTTCCTACCCAAAGCGGGGAAATGCAGTCACGTGCAGCCAAAAGACTACAGGCCCATTAGCCTCACTTCATTCCTGCTTAAAACAATGGAAAAATTACTTGATCTCCACATAAGAGAAGGCATGAACCTGACCTTGGAGAACAACCAACACGCATACACGAAAGGGAAATCGGTGGAAACAGCGCTACACTCCCTAGTAGCCACCATCGAGAAAGCAATGTACCATAAAGAGTATGCCTTGGGAGCATTCCTTGACATATCTGGTGCATTCAACAACGTCTCCACGGAGGCGATAATGCGCAGCCTAAGAGCTGTATCAATTCATAAGGCTTTGAACTCGTGGATATACAACCTGCTGAGCTGCAGAAGAGTACAAGCCGAGTGGGGTACCACAACCATGACGAAGGAGGCACACGGCGGCACGCCTCAAGGCGGAGTACTGTCACCCCTTCTATGGAACCTTGTGGTTAACGAACTGCTAGCAAAATTTCGCAGGAAAGCACCCAAGATAACTGCATATGCCGACGACATATGCATAATTATCATCGGAAAATGTCCATCGACTCTCAGCTCAATCATGGACTCTACACTCAAAGAGATACTAAAATGGGCCACAGAAGCCGGACTTAGTATTAATGCGGAGAAGACGGACCTCATTCTCTTTACCAAGAGATACAAGGTACCGCCATGGATTCCACCAAAGATAAATGGAATAACACTAACACCAAAGAATAACGTCAAATACCTTGGAGCAGTAATCGATAGTAAACTGTCATGGAAGGCGAATGTGGAAGAAAGAGTGAAGAAGGCGACCAACGCACTATATGCATCCCAGAAGATGCTGAGTAGCACTTGGGGCCTATCACCAAGTCTGATGCACTGGCTTTTCATTTCAGTAATACGACCGATACTGCTACACGGCGTACTGGTATGGTGGCAGGCCACGGAGAAAACCACATACCTAAAGCTGATGGAGAAGACCCAGCGACAGGCACTGGTCTGTATTACGGGGGCGCTGAGGTCCACTCCAACCAAAGCATTAGAACACATCTTAGGTGTCAACCCTCTGGACATCCAAGCACGCCTTCTGGCACAAAAGACCGCCCAACGTCTATGTGCGACAGGCACCATGGCGCTACAAAGCTATGGACACAGCATAGTTGGTAGAGAGATCAATAGTAGCACGGACTACATTATCCCAAAGATCAACCCAATATGCACATCTGCACTATTAGGACCAGAAGACTGGCGTACAGGACTGGCCCAAGAAGCAACGCACCTCTTTACAGACGGCTCAAAGATGGACCTAGGAGTCGGAGCCGCCGTATACTGTGCAGAGCCAGAAATAAAGCTCTCATACAAACTGCCAAACCACTGCACCATATTCCAGGCGGAAGTCTTCGCAATAAGGAAAGCAGCGGAGTTGGCGGAAATTCACGCTCCATACAACCAAATAAATATCTACGTGGACAGCCAAGCGGCAATCAAGGCAATGCAAGGACACTCCATCAACTCCAGAAATGTCCTGGCGAGCAGGGAAGCGCTAGATTCCCTCAGCATCTCCAGAAAGGTGCAAATCTACTGGATTCCCAGCCACCGGGGCATCGACGGAAACGAGATGGCAGACAGTCTTGCAAAAGCCGGAGTCGTACTCGGCCAAGAAGAAACACTAAACATACCTATCTCCATACAGACGCTTCATAGCAAGATGGTAGAGATAGCAGAGAAAGAAGCGGAGGTAAGGTGGGAAAACACCAGCGGATGCAGAATCTCTAAAATTATGTGCAAGACAAGAGACAAAAAACTTACGCACTATCTGCTACAGCTCCAGAGAAGAGACTGTAGACTGCTCATTGGCATACTAACGGGACACTGCCTAGCAGCCGCTCATGCGATAAAGCTAGGCATAACAACAGATGACACCTGCAGGAAATGTATGGAACCTGGAGTCGCAGAAACTCTAGAACACCTAATTTGCAGCTGCCCAGCAATTGCCACGACAAGATTACAAATTCTGCACACCCCACGGTTCTCTTCTTTGGAGGAAGCGGCCAAGAGACCCCCAAAACAGTTATTGGCATTTGCCAAAACGACAAAAATCCTCCTGGACTTCTAAGACAAACGTACCCAAATAATCACCCGGCCTCATTAAGGACCCTAAGGTCTATGTGTGACCCCATCTGGGGTCAGCCGGAACTACCTACCTACCTACCTATCCCAAACAACAATATAAACAAATCTCTAGGACACGCCAGCTTCATACGAACACCCCTTCAAACCGTTTTGATACTATAAAAGTTATCTTTTCTAGATAACACTTTGTATTCATTATGAACTTTAGTTCTCAGTATATTAAAGGTAAAAAAAAGAAAAAACCTAATTAATATCTTTGATGCTGGTTCATAAACTGATTCTGTACTTCCAGAACTAGAAAGATGATCCAAAGGCATATTCTTTCCGTGTTTTCACTACATCCAGTGTCATCTGGGTTTTCGACGACTTCATCCTCATACTGGCATACTTTGTGGCTCCACCAACAAACCTCCGAGAGCAATGCATTCAGCTTCGTGCCTTGATATCTTTTTTTTTATGGCATTGTATCCTGGTGGAATCGCTCCCCTTGTTCGTCCGATTCGGTGGGCAATTGTTTAAAAAAAAACATCCAGATGGTGATGCAAAAAATGCAATTTAAAAGTCATTTAGACGTTGATATGCTCAAAACATTTGAGCATTCTTGCCACTAATTTCCTTACTTCATCTAGCTCAGCTCGGTGCTTTCCTAAAACGTTCTAAATCACCGCTTTAAGAACGTCCCATGATTTCCGGTGATTCTTTGTGAGCACAGTGGTAAGGTCATCGCTTTTCATTATTTTCTGATATGTGGTCCAGTCAGAACACCTATCTAATGTAAAAAATACAATACAAAAAATGAATATCTTATTGGAAAGGCAAAATCAGCCATATCAGATATAAAAATAATTAAAATTACATAATTACCAGCTTTAATTTTTGCATCGCTGCGTTTTGGAAAGATGGTTTTTAAGCAATCAAAGACTTCGGCACTACTTTTAACAGCAGTCTTGATGAACTTTGAAGCGATTCCCAATTTTATGTGAAGCGGCTGCATTAATATGTCACTAGTCTGCTTTATCAAAGGTTCATTTTTCAATTTTAATTTTTTTTCGTTCTCGGCATCTCTTGCTCTCCAGTTTGTGCGCTTATACTGATTGTCCTGGAATCGCGAGTCCCAATCGCAATGTGTATCTGCCTCGTAGAGAAGGGTTTATTTGGAGCTTTGTATGTAGAGAAAATTTTAAACTTAGCTTTAGATTGTATTGTGACAGCAATTAGTTCTATATTGTTTGAGCCGTAGATATTGGTAGGAAATTGTTGGTGCCGCAAGGAGTTGTGTATAAGGAGTGCGACGCCTTCAAATGCGTTTGTTGAGATGTTGTTGTGGTAGAGGGTATAATTTAGCGGGGTAGGGAAAATATGATGATTGTGAATGTGGGCTTGCAGTTAATTTATTTTAGGGGATATTTCTTTTACAACACAGTGCAACTCATAAATTGGTTACGCCTTCGGACCCCGATATTTTTTTAAAGCATACCGAAACTATAAAATACCCAAAGGGCTTGGCCCTATCACATCGTAAAGGTACTTTTTTAATACCCAACATATTTTCACCCCAAACTGAAATTTTGAAAAAAGCTCAATTTTTACGAAGTCCATTTATCATAAAACGTTTTGAATTTTGTTTTTATATCTTTGGCAAAGTTAAAGATATAAAGTAGAGTAAAATAAGTCATGATCATGCAATTTTTTCATGTTTTGTGCCTGAAACGGGTAAACTACTGGGAATTTTTGAAAGAGGGTAGCAGCTCGGAATTCCGTTGCGATAAGCCCAGCTTAGCCACAAGGTAGTCCATTTCGATTTGTGTTATCGGTTTCGGTCTATCATCTTCAATATCGGTAAAAGCAGTGTTGGCTGTCCATGTGGACATAGCATCCGGACTCGGAGGCTTGGGCGGTTCGGCACCATCAGGCATTACAACTGGAAGTATGCCAGTATAAGCTGACAAGTATTTTTGGTGACATGACAAAACCCCCACGGACAAAAGGCCCATATCAAAAATAATCGTAGTAAGCATCGAAGTTACACTCAAAAAATATATATGGCAGGGCAACTAGATTCATACACGAAATGATTGTAGGAAATATTAGAAGACTATGTGATCTAACATAGAACTTACATTCAAAGTCAATCAAATGCACAATAATAACATTCAGGCAATACAAGATTTAAATATTTTCTGATAAATTCATTTTATTTTTGCTTAAAATAAAACCACCTCTCTCGAATGAACAGAATGGGTTCCGCACTCACCAGCCTCATTTAAAATATTTCTGTCTTTGTGCTGCTCTAAACTATTGCTTCATCCTGTTTGCTTAAAGCCAAATTACACTAGCCCACATCTACCGTTTACCGTCAGAGTGCCGTCTCTAAGAACTTGCCGTGCCAAATTTTCTCAAAATATTCCCCCGTCGGCTGGGGATGTTCCTATCTCAAGCTGTTTCACTCAACGTGAATGCGATATTTCTGTGTCCACCACTAAAAAATTTTACATTCGCAACGAAAACGTAAACAATGTGAGCGCCGCAAGTGATTGTGAATGTGAATGTCGACTTTTGAAAAAACGTCTGCTAGAAGATTGCCATGCTGATGGAGGAAAGAGGGATTAAAATCTACTGGACTAATATAAGGACGAAAACTGGCACCCACCAGAATTTCGTTGGCTAGGGAGAGAAATCAAATGCAGAGGAATCATCACGAGCAGACTCGAAACATTTTGCGGGAAATGAGTGCAGAAAACGCCTCTTTCCAAAAGTGTCATTTGGATTTGCTTAAGCAAAAAAAGACTGATTCGACTTTGTTTTTAGATTTATTAGATAATAACTAAATTTATAGAATGGACTCCGCAATTGCAGTTCTTATAGCTTCAGCAGGACCATCAAAACAATATTTTCGATGTCCATATCATCCACGTATCCGCCATTTTCCATGTTGGCAATTAGTTGAATTAACATCTAATGCTGCTGTTGAGCGACTAACAAAACCACCAAATTAGACGAATCATTTTCTATTATTTTAGATTATTTGTTTATTTTGATTGACACATATGCTTTAATTATGGGGGGAAGAAGAAGAAGGCACTGACGGTGGACGGTGGATGGTGAATGGTGACAGTATGAACACGAGTTTCATTTTTTCACCATCTTCTCATCGTTCCGCTGAGATGGACTGTAGTGTGAATAGGCTATTATCGTCAAACAAAAGTATTGATATATCGATAATATATCGACAACCCTAATACAGACAGACGCACGGACGGACATGGCGGCATGACTCGGCTGTTGATGCTGATTAAGAATTTATATACTTTAACGGGTCGAAAAGGTTTCCTTCTACATTTTCTTGTCTGATAAGTTGTCCTGATTACTACTTGCTCAGTTGAGCGCTGCCGCTTGTTGGCCAAGCACTCCTCCATTTTATTGGCGTATTTGGCGGAGGTGGCTTGCATCGCCGGTTTCTCCGCGAAGTGTTTTCGACCCTCCTTAATCTTTTGCTCGGCCCACGCAAGCTTGTTTCTCTCCTCTAGGGTGAGCTCACCGCTTCCGTTCAGTCTCGCCTTGATTTTGAGAGCAGCTTTATACTGGGCTTTCGCTCGCATGCCCTCCTTTGTTCGTGTGGGTTTTTCCTTATTTTTGGTACTAGACCCCGCCCGAACTGGAGATAGCAGCAGCTTTTCTTCCGCCTCTGTATTAGTTGAACCTCCATGCGATTCACAGTCCGAGTCTGTATCGACTGCAGTACCGCGCCACACTTTGGTCCTTGTCGTATCGGCAGTAGCTGTACAACTATCCTGGCCTGCTCCAACCACGACAGAGGTGTGACCGCTGGCGACACGAAGTGGGGATCTCTCCCCACCGTGCCCGCCGCTGGTAGCAGTCACGCCTTCCACCGACGTTTGGGCTGATATCCCAGCCCGAGTTGGGTTCTTTGTGTGTTCCATTATTAATGTACCCATAGTGGTTAATTTTTGTTCGTGGGAACCACCCCATAGCATTTTATGCCTGCTGCCAGGCACCTCTAACCATGGCTTTGGCTCAGCTCCACCCAACATTGTGCTGTTGTGGTAGTGTTGGCCATCACCTTAGCTGGACACTGCATTTCCTAGGTGTAAGACGAGCAAGAGACACTATGTATTACCCGCTTTAAGCCGAGGTGCATACAGTGTCCATTGCCCAGCCGACACCCTCGTGGAGGGTTCAGTTAGAGGGTTTTTGTCGGCCTCCTGATTACTAAATTTGTGTAAAAGCTACGAACCATCTATCTTGAAACCTGTAGGAGATATGACGTTTTTTTAAAATTGCGGTGGCGTGGCATAAATTTAAAATAAACTTGATCTGCCTGCAGACATAAGAAGCTTATGTCCCATACATGTCAAACCTCTATCTCTTACCATCTCTGAGATCTGTGCGTTATTACGGACTGACAGACGGACATGGCTATGTCGACTCGGCTGTTAATGCTGATCAAGAATATATATACTTTATAGAGTCGGAGATGCCTTCTTCTGGCTGTTACATACTTTTGCACAAACTTAATATACTCTATGTACCTACGGTACAGAGTATAAAAATATCAGCTCCGTTTAACACATATGTACCGAACGGCCGATTTCAATGTAACCACGGTATTTTTGTTTCGTTTAAAAAAATATTGATATATCGGCACAAAAAATATCATATCGGAATAACCCTTATCGTCAAACAAAAATATTGATATATCAATAAAATATCGACAACCCTAGGAAAAAAAGTCATGATCATGAAATTTTTTCATGTTTTTTGCCTGAAACGGCTAAACTACTGGGAATTTTTGAAAACCTTTCTTCTGCGAAATTATCCCAAACAACAATATAAACAAATCTCTAGGACACGCCAGCTTCATACGAACACCCCTTCAAACCGTTTTGATACTATAAAAGTTATCTTTTCTAGATAACACTTTGTATTCATTATGAACTTTAGTTCTCAGTATATTAAAGGTAAAAAAAAAGAAAAAACCTAATTAATATCTTTGATGCTGGTTCATAAACTGATTCTGTACTTCCAGAACTAGAAAGATGATCCAAAGGCATATTCATTCCGTGTTTTCACTACATCCAGTGTCATCTGGGTTTTCGACGACTTCATCCTCATACTGGCATACTTTGTGGCTCCACCAACAAACCTCCGAGAGCAATGCATTCAGCTTCGTGCCTTGATATCTTTTTTTTATGGCATTGTATCCTGGTGGAATCGCTCCCCTTGTTCGTCCGATTCGGTGGGCAATTGTTTAAAAAAAAACATCCAGATGGTGATGCAAAAAATGCAATTTAAAAGTCATTTAGACGTTGATATGCTCAAAACATTTGAGCATTCTTGCCACTAATTTCCTTACTTCATCTAGCTCAGCTCGGTGCTTTTCTAAAACGTTCTAAATCACCGCTTTAAGAACGTCCCATGATTTCCGGTGATTCTTTGTGAGCACAGTGGTAAGGTCATCGCTTTTCATTATTTTCTGATATGTGGTCCAGTCAGAACACCTATCTAATGTAAAAAATACAATACAAAAAATGAATATCTTATTGGAAAGGCAAAATCAGCCATATCAGATATAAAAATAATTAAAATTACATAATTACCAGCTTTAATTTTTGCATCGCTGCGTTTTGGAAAGATGGTTTTTAAGCAATCAAAGACTTCGGCACTACTTTTAACAGCAGTCTTGATGAACTTTGAAGCGATTCCCAATTTTATGTGAAGCGGCTGCATTAATATGTCACTAGTCTGCTTTATCAAAGGTTCATTTTTCAATTTTAATTTTTTTTCGTTCTCGGCATCTCTTGCTCTCCAGTTTGTGCGCTTATACTGATTGTCCTGGAATCGCGAGTCCCAATCGCAATGAAAACAAAAGTAGTTAGGGAAACCGCCCTCTGAAATTATTCCTGAAAGAAGAAAATTTGAGAAAGGAATCTAATAAACACAAATACGAAACAGGACCTTGCATTATGTTGAGGACTTTTAGATCGCAAAAAATTTTCCATTTGTTCTCCTCATATTTTATTTTCATCAAAGTATTGACCAATGCTTCGTACGATTGCTTCATGTGAGTGCCATATGCTAACAGAATGGAAGGCTTGTGGTTTGATTTATGCAGCAACACAGCTTTCAAACTAAAAACTAAACTGTCAATAAACAATCGCCAGTTATCAGGAGCATATGCCATTCCCAACTGATTTACTAATCCTTCGATGTCAGTGCAGTGGTAAAAGTATTCTTATCATCGACGGTATAAAATTTCTGGAATGCGGTTTGACGGCTCCGTTAAGATATGGCACTAACGGTACGCTCTGTAAGTTTTCTGCGCTTTGAAAAAGAAGGTAGCAGCTCGGAAATCCGTTGCGATAAGCCCAGCTTAGCCACAAGGTAGTCCATTTCGTTTTGTGTTAGCGGTTTCTGTCTATCATCTTCAATGTCAGGCTCTTCATCGACATCTTGAAAATTGGGTTTATCGGTAAAAGCAGTGTTGGCTGTCCATGTGGACATAGCATCCGGACTCGGAGGCTTGGGCGGTTCGGCACCATCAGACATTACAACTGGAAGTATGCCAGTATAAGCGGACACATAATTTTGGTGACATGACAAAACGCCCACGGACAAAAGGCCCATATCAAAAATAATCGTAGTAAGCATCAAAATTACACTCAAAAATGTTATGGGCCTTAGGTAGGTAGGTAGTTTCGGCTGACCCCAGATGAGGTCACACATAGACCTTAGGGTCCTTTATGAGGCCGGGTAATAATTTGGGTACGATTGACTTAGAAGTCCAGGAGGATTCTTGACGTTTTGGCAAATGCCAATAATTGTTTTGGGGGCCTCTTGGCCGCTTCCTCCAAAGAAGAGAACCGTGGAGTGTGCAGAATTTTTAATCTTGTCGTGGCAATTGCTGGGCAGCTGCAAATTAGATGTTTTAGAGTTTCTGCGACTCCAGGTTCCATACATTTGCTGCAGGTGTCCTTTGACGTTATGCCTAGCATTATCGCATGAGCGGCTGCTAGGCAGTGTCGCGTTAGTATGCCAATAAGCAGCCTGCAGTCTTTTCTCTGGAGCTGTAGCAGATAGTGCGTCAGTTTTATGTCTCTTGTCTTGCACATAATTTTAGAGATTCTGCATCCGCTGGTGTTTTCCCACCTTACCTCAGCTTCTTTCTCTGCTATCTCTTCCATCTTGTAGTCTCCAGTAGATTTGCACCTTTCTGGAGATGCTGAGGGAATCTAGTGCTTCCTTGCTCGCCAGGACATTTCTGGATTTGATCGAGTGTCCTTGCATTGCCTTGATTGCCGCTTGGCTGTCCACGTAGATATTTATTTGGTTGTATGGAGCGTGAATTTCCGCCAACTCCGCTGCTTTCCATATTGCGAAGACTTCCGCCTGGAATATGGTGCAGTGGTTTGGCAGTTTGTATGAGAGCATTATTTCTGGCTCTGCACAGTAAACGGCGGCTCCGACTCCTAGGTCCATCTTTGAGCCGTCTGTAAAGAGGTGCGTTGCTTCTTGGGCCAATCCTGTACGCCAGTCTTCTGGTCCCAATAGTGCTGATGTGCATATTGAGTTGATCTTTGGGATGGTGTAGTCCGTGCTACTATTGATCTCTTTACCAACTATGCTGTGTCCATAACTTTGTAGCGCCATGGTGCCAGTCACACATAGACGTTGAGCGGTCTTTTGTGCCAGAAGGCATGCTTGGATGTCCAGAGGGTTGACACCTAAGATGTGTTCTAATGCTTTGGTTGGAGGGGACCTCAGCGCCCCGTAATACAGACCAGCGCCTGTCGCTGGGTCTTCTCCATCAGCTTAAGGTATGTGGTTTTCTCCATGGCTTGCCACCAAACCAGTATACCGTGTAGCATTATCGGTCGTATTACTGAAATGAAGAGCCAATGCATCCGACTTGGTGATAGGCCCCAAGTGAACTCAGCATCTTCTGGGATGCACATTTGGCTTAGATGACTGTTAACTATCGACTACTACTCCAAGTAATTTAACGTTATTCTTTGGATAATATTCCATTTATCTTTGGTGGAGTCCAATGCGGTACCTTGTATCTCTTGGTAAAGAGAATGAGGTCTGTCTTCTCCGCATTTATACTAAGTCCGGCTTCTGTGGCCCATTTTAGTGTCCCTTTGAGTTATGAGGGTGCAGATATTAGCTAAAACTAAAACTGGGACAATATGAATGGTACTCAGTGTAAGCAGAGCTTACACTCAACATCCATGCTAATTAAGCTCAAGGTCAGAGTCGTCTGAAGGTCGAGCTAATTCAGCTGCACCGCTTGAAAAAAGCTTTGTTCCCTCGTGGTCACCCAAGGAAAAGTTCTAAGCAGTGCTTCACTTGCTATTGAAACTTTGCTGCGCGCAGACGTATCTGTCTTGAGATAAAAGTTCTTTTGGTGATCCACCACGTTGTCGAACCTTATGTAATAAGCCCCTCGTGGCATTAACTATATCAATTACCAAGATCGTAAAGTTAATCATTTCTTTAATTGAATAATCAATAAGTGCCGCCAACAATACGAAGTGTTCTGCTAAGGCCAGTGGTACGTTTGTACATTTATGTGAAAATTGATCTTAACCCCAAATTTTCTCCAGAGCCTACCGCGGGGTCTCAAATAGTGCAAGGCCTTCCACAATCCCCCAAGCTACTGGCAGCGGAATTCGCCCTTGATTAGGCTGTTATTGGCACCTGCGACCGCCTTGTCGTCAACCTTGGCAGACGTATTCAAGGCCATACCCTTCCTGCAAGAAGGCTTCGTCACCTTCAGCATCTTGGTGGTTTGTCCGCAACCTTAGTTGGCACACCTCGCTGCTGCGGCAGCGCTGACACCCCCATCTGTGACACAACTCAGCCACCCGGCCACGGATCGCGGCTCTAAACGCCCCCATCCCTGCCAAGAACTCCAGCGGCTCTTGTTAACCAAGTGCCTTTTCTTCCCTTCTACCTATATAATGGATAAGTAGATCAAAAGCATAAAATTCTATATACAAGTAGTATGCCCTTTATCAACGTTTGCTAATTATTCCTTTTGCCTTCGACTAGATTATCATGAATGGGGAGACCAACTAAGGCGATTTCAATTACATATATACATATGCTTTCCATCACTGCTTCATAATCCATACTTAGCAAGCTGCGATCACCTACGTCATCAGCCCTGCTGACATCGGGGGACTCATGCGTAAGTACGGCATAACCGTAAAAGCAACTGTAAGGGTGCTCTAAAATCAGAGCTTACATGCATATGTGTGTATACTATATCATTGATTTGCGCCCTTCCCCCTTGTCTTAAATTCGTAAACAATAGATGAACGATCAGTGGTTCTAACTAATGCGTTGATACGGGCAAACAGTAAAGAAGCTTACTTCCATAGATTGTTATTCAATTCTTGTTTTGATCAGGCCTTTCGCCTCAGCTGCACCTTGGTTATCTCCTCAATAGATCTACCTTTAGCTCTGTCAAATCTTTAGTTATGTGATGCTTGCGTTGCTTCAGAAGCAAAAACCCATGCCCAGGCCCTGGGCACAGCCGCAAAGCTTAGACAGAGCTGCTTCTGAGCCGTAGATCAGCTTGCTCGCGTTCGTCACATACTAAATGGCGCCCAACATGCGGGGCTCCCGCAGAGACAATTAAATTGTCTACCCGTGCTTCCCAAAATACCCGTCCTTCCTTATATCCCATAACCATTTACATCCAGATCTTTGAAGTAGTCAGCACAATATAATTTGCAGATCTTGGAATTGCTGGTATATGTGGCACTGTTGCAACCAGACCAGACCACAAATTATATTGATAAATCAATGCTATTGAATTCAAATCAGTAGTTTTGTCAATAAACCACATGTAATTTTCATTATTTACCTTATAACGGATATGATAGTCTTGAATTCAATTACGATTCTATACCTTTTAAGAGATAACGTCAATGCTTGTGGCTTATTTTGGCTTTATGGAATTGAGAATTGTTCTGATTGGATTATTTCGGCCAGATCCTCTTTCATTAAAGTCAGAAAATTCAATTTTAATTATTTTTTGTAGTTTCAGCTAAGAGAAGCAAAGTGTACAACTTGTCATGAAGAAAACTTGAAGCGGTGAATCGATTGAAGGTTAAGACCCCAGAATTAAGAATTTTGAGACATAAACCTTTCTTATTTTGCCTTATTTTTTTTTATTTTATTTATTTATTTATTTATTAATAGTCGACAAACAAAGGCTGTCAACAAATTTAAAAGCACGTTATAAAAAGGCTTATTTACTAAGGAGGCATAAAAAGAAAGCCTAACAAAATTACAAAATAAACTAATAACGACTCCGACTCGGTGGGGGATTTTTATTTGCCGGTCCGGCCAGCTATGCC